>VZSZ01008814.1:104546-207710 GCA_013398815.1 Ibidorhyncha struthersii
TGACTGGTGCCTAGCCAGTACTCGAGCAACAGTAGTCCCAGCAATCTCTCCCTGCAAGTTTCTTCTACTGAGCATGACAGCATATGGTGTGGGATATCCCTTGAGTCAGCTGGGGTCAGCTGTCCCAGCTGTGTCCCCTCTCAGCTTCTTGCCCACCCCCAGCCTTCTCACTGGCAGGGCAGCATGAGGAACAGAAAAGGCCCTGACCCTGTGTAAGCACTGCTCAGCAACAGCTAAAATATTGTTGTTGTTATCAACACTGTTTTGGTCACAAATCCAAAAAATAGCCCATACGAGCTGTTATGAAGAAAATTAACTCTATTCCAGCCAAAACCAGTACAATCCCTTATGCAAAATGCATAATAACTGCATCTCTAGGGGTCTAGAATCCAGATCTCGCCCACAGATCCATTTAACAAACCTTGCCTTATGCTTGACCACACTGTTTTGGGCTGATTGTGGTGACAAATGTACTTGGTGTCACCTTCACTGTGACACTGCATTACACAGAGCATCAGGGAAAGAAGAAAAATCCTCATCGGGGCCTGAAATGCACAGTGGTTTCTCATTCTCCGGCTGCTGGGGATGCACGGTGGGGGCAAGAAAGGGCAGGAAGGAGAGGACCTGGCAGCTGCATGGTGCCCAGGAGAGGGGGATCTCCCCGTACCCAAGGTACCCAAGGAGTAAATATTTCTCTGTGCCCCCATCCTGGGGCATGCTCTGTGCTTTCCCTTGGACCGTAGGAGCCCGACCAAGCCCTAAAAAGAAAACGCGGGGACTGGGGAGGAGCGAGGTACAGCTTTGTGGCAAAGGGTCTGACACCTCTGGCTGTGAGCGGGATGGGACACGCAGCAGGTGGGGATGCTGCACCCCTATGGACCACCCCATACCTGTGCCCCAGGCCCGGCGGCAGCTGTCCCCGCTGACCTGCAGCCTCTGCAGCTGCCTACCTCCTTGTGCAGCACATCTCACCCACTCCTGTCCACATCCAGACCCCAGGGGGATAAGGACCAGCAGGATTTGGTCACTGAGACTGATTTGGACCACTCACAGCATGGTCCACATCCAACAGGTGCGTGGGATCGTGGTGCAGGCAGGCTATCCAGTGCGCATTTGTCCCCCATCCCACCTCTCAGGGACAGGCCCAACCGTCCAAGTTCACCCACCTACGCAATGGGAAAAACCACAAACTCCTTTTCTATCTCCGAAAAAAAAAAAAAATCTGTGGTGTTATCACTTACAGCTGAGGTCCCAAAGGCGCACTCCTGCAGAGAGATTTGGAGAAGATCCCCTGCCTCTCACTGCCTTGTGCTACGCAGTACAATTTACAGTTTATACCGGGCACACGATATTGTAAAACACCAAGATGTCACATTATTCAAACATTTTGGGGACGATGCGACTATCCTGCCTTGGAGGTAGAGGGGAGGGGGAGAGGGCTGTGATGTGTTCGGCGCTTGCCGCGCATCTGTGCTTCCCTGCCAGCAGCTCTGTGAGTGAAGCCCACCACCGCACAGGAGAAAACACCCTCATTAAATCCTCAGGGCAAGAGGACGCAGACGCATGCTGCAGCAGCGTTGTGGCTGTCGCATGACACTGCTTCTTGGGCAGACAGCACATTCCATCTGGCTCGTTAAAACTTCTGTCAGAGCTTGTACAGTTTAGCGTTGAGGTTTGAATGCTCTTACACTTACCCCACACAATGCCGCTGGGTCCCAAACAAAGCATCCGGCTGCAGAGGGGTGAAATCACATCCAAGACCCAAAAGGGTGTCAGCAATACAAGTGTAACACCAGAGCCCTGCCCCGCAGAGAACGTCTACACTGCTCAGTTGGGTTAGGATGGGCTTTTTAGGGAGGCAGGGAACTAAATCCCACTGCCAGCCATAGACAGATGCTGGCACCTCTCAGCTCTGCACGATGAAACTTTATGGGGAGGCACAGCCAGCCCCACAGATCACCCCGAGGACCTGCTGTGAACTACAGACCATTAACCTGGCGCATCTCTGGCACTAAGCATATGTCTGCCTGCCCTGCTGGTCACGTACAAAACATCTCACCTGAAAACCTGCAGAAAGCACATAACATGGTTTATCCAGTATTTTTAAATAGACACAGGCAACACAGGAATGACCGAATCAAAAACTTACCAGTTACTGCCTAAAGATTCAGTCAGAGATAAATGAAACAGGCTTCCTAGTAATAAAGACAATAGAAGTCTAGAAATTATTCCCTATTTGAAGGGTACTGAGGACCATGAATAAAAATTAATGAACAGCTTTTGTCTAGGACTAACATATAAAAACATTTCTTAAAGTAAATTCTTACAGTTACCTTTAAGGGATGTTTATTCCCTGACTTTAATTTAGCTAATGCACCTATTTTCATTGTATTTATCTTCAGGTCTGAAGGAAATTTGGTATTACAATAAGCCTTAAAAATGACAGAAGGAATCATGTCAGTGTTTGCCATTTTTGATAAATTATGATATATTCAGCACTCCAATCATTCTGCTCAGTACTATTATATTGATTGGTAAATCAATAGTTCAGTGAATATGTGGTTGGAAGATCGAATTTCTGAATTTGATTTCTAAGCAATCATCTCTGTTTTTTGGCATATCCCTCTGCCGTGTCCCTGGCACTGGCCATATTCCAGTTGCAAACTGCTCTTCACGAACAGCTGGGCTGTTTTCAGACAGCACGTTTTGGTTCCAAAATTTAATGTTCCCAACTGGGTTGGCCATACGAAAGGAGCTGCAGAGAATTGCAAATTTGTTCCAAGCTGGGCTGGACCCAACTGCATAAGGACACATCTCCAACAAGTTTTAGTCAGCTTCATGAGGAGATTCAGTCCTGTGCTCCTCTACCCTTGTGATTAAAGTCCAATTTCACTTACCTTTCCCCATCCCAGCAGCTCTCATGCAGGCTACACCTTCACTGTAGTGAAGAGGCAGGCAAAGGAGGCACGTGGGTAAGTCCTGGATACAGGATGGGCAGGATTGAGGCTAGGAAAGCTGCAGAAGGCAGAGAGCAGTGAAGGGACATGCAAAGAAACCAAGAGGTTTAACCTACATAGTGGATTCAGGAGATTGCAGAAGAACAGAAAAAGCAAACACGTAACATGAAGTCCGCTTAAAGCTTCTCAGAGAGCCAAATGCTCTTCCAAGAAATGTTTTTGAAGTACACCCGGAGCTCACATAACAGAATGGTTTCAATCAGAGATGCATTTCTTGCAACAAAAAAAGAGAAGAAAGCTTGGGCATCGGTGTGGGGACATGTCAGTCCCCACGTACACCTGAGTATGAGCCACTTCCTGGGCAGGCTGTGATTGCACATTCTCTTCCTCTTCTGAGAAAAATGCAAGTGCTGAAAAAGAAATTATTTCTGGGACAGCGGAGGGCAAATATTCATGAAGTAGCCTTGGCACTGCACATCTGCGAGAGTGAGTAAAGCACCAAGAGAAGCGGGCACTGCAGCAGGGACACATTGCCTCTGCGCTGAGCCTCTGCTTCTGTGCCAGGAGGGAGACAGGTCCAGCTACTTTTTCTGTTAACAGGCACTCACAGAGATCAACTCGATCCATACTGAAAGAGGTACATCTAAGATATGGGTAACATCACTTTCTGGAGGTTCTTGATCGATTTTCTTTAGCTCTGGAGAAAGACGAGTGGTTTGGAGGTGACAATCGCCTTCTACTCCTCACCCCTGCACCAGTGGGAGAGGCTGGACCTTCCAGCTGCAGCGTGAAGCCCTGGGCACTCACATGGGCCGTTCTGCTGCACCTGCGACAGCTGGTGAAGGATGGAGAAAAGGTGAACGAGGTACAGATAAAAGCTGCAGCTGCATATCCTTATGGCTACTTGTACTCAAACCAGAATCAGTGACCACTGTGATAAATCACATCATCATCATCATTATTATTGTTATTGCTATTGTTATTATTATTTCAGCTGAAATATGTTTGACTGCTAAGATGTTGCCGATAAATGTCCTGGAAATGTCCATGACATAAATCAGTTGCCTCCCAAGTCCTAGTCTTGCTTAAGTAAGCCAAGGACAGTTTTGCCATTCATTTCAGTGAGGCCATTTCACACTCGGAACTTGTTCAGATAATGTCGTGTACAGAGAAAACTTTTCAATAATTGCACATGGACCTATTAGGTTTGTGCCTGAGCCCCGTCCCCATGCTGTTAAGCTCTATAATTGCTCCATTATTCACAGATTTAAATCAAACTCATCAAGGGTTGAGTAGATGTTATAAACAGCAGTAACTAAATAAATTTTGTTGCTGTGATTTCCAACCAAAAACAAGAAGAGGAGTTTCAGAACTGGAAAAGTTACAATCAATATCAAGACACTGACATAGGGGAAGCTGCCTATTTTTATTTCTGTGTGGTCGCAGTTACATGCAGCAGATTCCATAAGAGTTCAAAAAAAACATGTCCTTCAGTGCTCCCTCTACCGCCCTTTCCAGTGTTCAGAAGTTCAGAAGAAACTTTATTTTTCATGCTGGCAAAATGCAAAAAGTACTACTAAACAATGGCATTGATTTAAGACTTTCAGAGTGCATTGTATCAGCAACATTCATAGGCATGAAGAAAATAAGATTTTCATAAAACCCTGGTGTTGTATTTAGTCACAAAGCAAGGAAATCCCTGTAAGAAACTGAAAATCCATTCTATATTTAGCATCAGCCTAACAGGATAACGTGGCAACGGTTTACTATTCTTCAGACTGATGGAGTTTTGCATTGTTTCACTGCAAAGGCCAAGCTTCTTAAATAAATCTGATCTTGCTGGTTTTGCAATTAAGCTGTCTTAAGGTCAAGGGCAACAACTTCCACTTTCTTCTTTTTGTAGTTCATTATCTTATGCAGGCCTAATGCTGCTCTGAGGAGGCCGACATGAAATCGTCTGCTTTCCATGTTTTAAAGAAAGGGTGCCTGTACCATTCTGCAAGACAAAGATGGATTACAGCCATCTATTACAGCCTCAGTATTTCCCAATAATATCTTTTTCTTTGTATTCTAATTCATGTTTACAGTCCTATATGAGCCACAACCATTCTACAGAGAAAACATTTAACTTAAAGGAGTACTCCCTGGTTTGCCCTAGCATCTTATCTCCAAATCCCATCTGCGGAGAAAACTGAGAACTTCACGGGATAGTAAAATGCAGCGATGCTCTAACCAGATGCAGAATATAAAACGAATACATCCCCAAATTTTCAGTATGGCCTAGCTGTGGCCCTGTTTTTAAACATCTCCAGTCTTCCACCTGAAAATAATACAGGGGATGCTAAATGAAATGCATAACATTTTGGTGCCAAATTTCCAAAATGTGTCCACCTCCAATTTCTTTCTTTTAAATATGCTAGAATATTGCCATCCGTGAATGTGAAGCTGTGAAAGTATGAATCTGAAATCTGTCAGCTGTTCGTCAACATGCCCATGAGAAAAAAACACAAGCGACAGAAGCCTGGGTTTTGGGGAGGAGGTTGCAGAGGGTGGGGGAAGCACAAGTATTTTGCCAGAAGGGAATGAGAAGCTGCATGTAGACTGCAGCTCCGGGTGCTTCCGCAGGCTGTGCCGCATAGCCGGGAGCTCTGCACCGCTCACACCTGACTGGAGCCCAACCCGGAGTCCCCATGGAGCCGGCACGTGACAGGCCTGCATCTCTGGACCCAGGAATCAGACAGCTCTGCCATTTCAACATGCCCCAGGGATATTCAGTCAAGTAGGAGGGAAATGCTGGTAATGGCACACCAGCTAGGTACCCAAGACCCAACACTAAGATCTCAGTATTTGCTTACGAGCCAACTCTCTACTTTAAAAACCACCATTTTTTTAAATAACTTGTCTCTTTAGAAATTAAATAAATAACAAGTATTTCCAAGGGGAAAATAATGTATTATAAAAATATTAATATTTCTTATAACATAAGCTGATAGAAACCTTTGCACTTTTTTTGTAATTTCTTCTCACTCGTTTAGTATTCAAAGGCTCTATTATGGAATCGTTCAAGCCACTGCTTGTAATACAGCATATTAATATATTCATTTTCTCTATCTAGTAGCAGTTTTCCATTCCAATTTCCTTTATCTGACTACTGCATGATTTATTCTGATGATAAAATGCCCTCCTCTTTCATATAGTTTAATTCATTCATGACTCTTAAAATTCATATCTTCACATTAAATATGCTGCCAAGTTTGCTCATGTCAGATTGGTCCCTTCCCCCTCTAGTTTTCAGTAACCCATCTGAACACGCTTCCTCAAATTTCCTTCTCTTTTAACAGTTTTAATTTAATCCAGATCTTTTGTAAGAGAACTTTCAGGAACAAGGAACAATAATTGTTTCACACATGAAAAAGTCCCCGACACACAGCATGATATTAATTATCTTTAGCTGCATACTTCTTAGCAATTCTGGAACCAGTTTACTAATACTCGTAATACAGTGTCTCAACATTCACTGGAACAGCAATGTTTTCTCAGTGCTGAATGAAGCCCCACAAGAATAATAACAGCATTCAAAGTCTGAGGGTACCATAATCTGTTCATCTCCCAACACGTCACAGCTTTTGATCTCTGCACTGACCCTGCTGTTGCACTAGTTTACCTTTCCAACAGATGCTTATTTTTGACATTTTGACTTTACAACTTGTGAACAAGCAACAGCCTTCAGTAAATTGTCTTAATGGATGCATTGCTTCTAAAGTCATTGCTTGTTTAACTCTATCTAGTTTTGACTTCTAACCTTCAAGTCTTACACAAGGATTAAGTAAGTTTTTGGACTCTTGAAGCAGGCCCAGAAATTCCGGCAACTGTCCCTTGGTGAGTATATGATCCACAGGATACCCATACTCTCACAGCATCTTCCTGCTTGACCCAAAACTCCTTCCTCCAGGAACAGTTTTGCTTTTGCAGGGCTGAAGGCCTCTGGGTGCTTGGATGGATCTGCTCTGCATCAGCACATTGCACTGTGAGGACCCCCTCTACAAAAGATTATTGTACCTACTTATTTTTAAAGGATGGACAAAAGAGGACGTGAATGTAAATATGCTGCCCATCCTTTACATAGTATCTGAGACATAAGAACCCCAAAGAGTGAAGTCTAGGTTCAAAGCCTTCCTCAGTGTGAGAAAGTTAAACCCTGGTGGCCTACCTCCCATGAAAATGCACTTTCACTTCTTCTTGAGACCAGAAGCAGGGGAAGAACAGGAGGGGGCTAGTCTTTGAGGGCTGCTGGTTAAGCCAACCCCTCCTCTTAGAACAGTCAGATTTGGGTTGTAGTCCCAAGACACATGAAGAGTTAACAGACTCACCATCAGCTTGTCCTCCAGGTGTGTTTTAAAAGAAAACATTTAAACATGGGTTTGGTTCTCTAGGGGAAAAATAAGTAGCTGCAATCAGGATATTCTGGACTCAAGGTTCTGTGTCAGTGCAGGTCCATCAAGGCCTAAGGTCCTTACCAGCCAGAGTCAGTAGAAGATGTCAGACACCATCTGGCAGTCTTGCCCAACACAACTCACCACCTTGTCTGCATCCCATCTGGGGCTCCTCACTGTCCCACTGGAGCATTGAGGAAAGCCAGACACGTCTCTCTGGATGCTTGGGGGCAGACATCAGCCCTGCGTGACTGGAGCTTGCTGTGAGCTTTGCCCTGGCTAACCACCTCACCGCTTCTTCATGTGGGTACTGCTCACAGGTCACAGTCCAGTCAATCTTTGGGCAAACTCAGCACATTGAGCTTTTGTGGTACGTAACTATAACTCATTTTCCAAAACTTGAATGCCTCTCGATCCTGTTTTCTGGAATCTTTCTTACATTCCAGCACTGTTTCCAAAATACTGCGATAACAGCCTCTCAGATCATGCGTACAGCTGTACTAGCTCCCTCACCCCTCTCAGACACTCTGCTCATATTTGGGGATTTCACTGGTTGCCCCAAATACAGTATTGGGTTAGAAATTTTAAGCAACCATTCACCACCTTCCTTTTAGGTTGACTTCACCAGTATGCAATAAAACTGCCTTGAGCCTGCTAATATCTAGCCCCATTACAACTTCCAGACAAAGCATGGCGTCATTAACAAGAAGGAAGATTTTAAATTGCTTTAGAAGCCAGCTCATGCCAGTCTTTGAATTAGCTCCTCATGTACCCCAGGAAACTGGTCTGAGAACTGGGATGGCCAGTGGCAGGCAGGGGACCAATACAGCTAAAGAAAAGCTAAAGAAAGCGCATGAGCCACTTCAGAAGATATGTTCCAAGTTCCTCCCCAGATCTTTTGCCTTTTATTCTCCAATTCAGGTATTACATTTCCACTGGTTTCCACCAGTATTGTGCATGCACCTTGACAGTTTCACAGAAGTTCCACAATACAGAGTTTCACAACTGGGACAGGTCCCTACAATAGGGACACCAGGGTGACAAAACACATTCTGGAGAATTTCCCACTGAATAGGATGGAGAGAACATAATTACCACATCGTAGCACTACAATGCCTCATAAACATAGAATAGACTAGATCCATTTACCACAAAAATCACAGAAAGTAACTGATCAAAGAATATCTCTTTTATGCAAAATATACATTTGTAAGATAGAATTTTAATACAACTTTTATACTTACTGATGTTGGGTTTGCAACACTGAATTAAAAAAAAAAAAAAAAACAAAATAGTCTTGCTGCCAGAATTTTATTTCTCATAATACTTATAGTTTGAGGTAACAATGAAAGAAGACTGTGTGCTGTGAACAAAGTCAGTGATGTTTGTCTGCAGTCACATTTCTGTTATCAAAGTGAAAAGTAAACTTAAGACTTGGCATATACACTAGAACTCATACAAATATCGGTCATGGCAAACTGAGAAAGCAAGGACTTATGCAAACCTACTCTGTTCATATTTGTGACCTTTGCAAAATATACCATTATTATGACAGAAGTCAAGACAGATGTAGTTTACATCACTATCATTATTAAGTGTGTGTCTTTGTACGATCCACAGCACAACTTACTGCAGGAACCAGGAAGAATACACAGAGGGGTGTGGGTCTTTGCATGGAGCCTTAGCAATGATGACTTGAATTCAGCTTTCTTTGATATAGATAAAAACTGATATTCCATGCGCACACGTTTTATTTACAGCTGACTCATCAACAGTGACTAGTCACCCCTTCCTCTGGCAGCAGTAATTACGAGCAGTCTTTAATCTTCTTTAACAAGCTCTACTTCCCGTGTAAAGTCTCAGTGACCTCCTCAAGGCGCGAGTTGTTTATCAGGGCCCATTCAGCAGCAGCAGTCTCTTTCCAGTACAGTCCTTGGTATGGCTAAATTCCATTGTCCCTTTTTCAGCAGTCAAAAATCCATGATAAATTCTGTACAACACTGTAGTTAATATAACAGCAGCACCAGATATTATATTAATTCCTTTGCTAAAAGCTGTTTGCAATTATCTCTCTATTGACAATATTTTACCAAAACTAAATCAATGTACATCTCTAAATATCAGAAATGTATACTCTGATAAATACATTATTGTACAAGAATTCTGACATGCAGGTCATGCTATTGGGCTAGGCTATATACAGAATAACATGTCACATGGTCAACAACAAGTTATATTTCTTTTCCTAACAAAAAATAAAACATGGCAATCAGGGATTATTCAACAATCTCAAGGATCTCTTAAGATTTGGGTTGTTATGGTCTTCCCCATGTAGTTCTAAAACTCTACAGTTTAGGGTGATTTGTCCTCACCAGCCCAGAACATAAAATCTGCCATTGCATTTGTCCTGTTGCATAAACAGAGGTTAAATATTGAATGAAAAAGCCACTAGAGGAGATACAGTTTCAAAACTGTAATGAATGCTGGTTGCTAGGAGGAAGATTGATGCAATAGGCAACTGGTCAGTACTGTAAAGACGCTACTAAATCCCACTCGAAAAATCTTCAGAGTGCTCACATGAGCTAGTCTAGATGGTACTAACTTGTACTTGAAATATATATATATATGTATCTATACACATAAGGATAGTCCGTATGAAAAAAGAGAGAAGGAGAAAAATGTCCTTAGCTAACCTTAAAAGAGGGGGGCATTTTAACAGTATCTCTGTGCTTTATGGAGACAGATGGAAAATACAGTAGACAGGTTGCAAAACAGACAGACAAACAACATATAGGACAAAGCACCTCAAAAAACATTGACTGAAGAAATTTTTGAAGCTCATGAGCCAGAGGTATAAGGCTGGTCAAAAACCCGACTTGAAAATTACTGCCCTCTTACAGTGGTACAAAAAAGCCCCCAGTAATCTTCTTGATTTTACTTGGTACTCAGCCTCTGAAAATGTTGAAGAACCCTGGAGTAGAGAAATGACTACAGTACCAAGCAGCACTTGCTAGCTTAAAATTGCAAGTCTGGATGGCGTTTACCTTTCTTGCATGTTTTGTGCCTTCCCCAAGCCATTAAGAAAGAGATCTGGCTTCTGCTTGCGTGTAACCAGTAATGACAACCTCTTTGCAGTTATCTGTGTGCAAACAACCGGAGACATTCAGAACTCTGATACAGCAATTCAGTACCAAAGTAAGTTAATCACAAAGTAAAGCCATTTATAAACAAGTAGATTGTTAAAAAATAAAGGAAAAGGTTAAACAAAGAAAAACAATCCCACATGCAGAACAGTTTATCAGTGCTTTCATTTCAGCAGGATGGTACAATGTGAGAACACACATCCAGAGCCCTCTGTGGTCTCCACGATCGGCAACACTGCTTGTCAGGTGATGGAGACAGGATGGTCCATGCAAATGAGCAGACCCAAGTCACATTGTGTGCAACCAAGACACGATTCCAGACATCTTCAGGATGGATTAGAGTCACAAGAAATGGAGGTTCAATGGAGTGACTGATAATTAGTTGGAAGCACATTATTTTAAGTAAAACTCCCTGAAAGTATGCTTATTTATTGAATATACTGCCCAACGGCATCCACTACCTGTCCTTTTATTGCCACAGGAAAGTAGGACAACATAGTAGATAAAAGGAGAAGCGCTACCTTAGGTAATCTTTAGAAGCCAAGATAGAAATCTTCAGCTACCCAAGTGGCATTTCTTACTACTGACAGTTATATCATGCAGGACTTATACCATATTTGTGGAGCCTATAGTTAATGCTACATTTATTTCCCATATGTGGTAAACAGTATTTGAATTAATACTATGTAGCCGATTGATGCCATCTGGTTTACAAGATAGAAGGGATGGGAGACCGAGAGCGCCTTAGAGGACAAGGTGAGCTGTAGGGTGATGTTACTGGAGACAGTCGCAGAGCATTGCCTGTCAAGCCAGCTATGTTGTTTAAGCTTCGAGATTTTTCGTAGCCTTGTATGAGAAAATGCACAGACATCAGTTGAATTCAGCCAAAAAAAGACAAAGACAAACAATACAACGTAATGTAATCCAAGGAGCTGTCTGGGACTCAGAGGGAATCTGCCTGCAAAAGAACTCAATGCTGAGACACATTACTACCAAAATCTATTAATAAATAAATCTATTTACAAATTAATGCAGCTATTCTGTCCCAGAAAATTAAACAGACCGTTACACAAGAGGTCTGACCTGCTCTTCCACATCCCATCTTGGATTCAGTGCCACTCCTCTGGCTTCAGCAGAGTTGCGCAGTATGCAAGATAACGGATCTCAACCGGGTTACTGGCTGAGCTATCTGGCTAACCATGATCAAAAACCCACGAAGACAGACTATAAAACCTATTAGAATTATATAACCTCTGCTAAACACAGTTCATAATAAAGGATGATTTTTCTTTAAAAAGAAATAAAACAAAAAACAGATAAAACTGCATGCAGTATCTGTAAATCACTTCTGCAGAGGATTGAATGATACTATGGGAAAGAAGCTCCATCTTCAGAAATACTAACCCTAAGACTTTGTGTCTAATATTAAAGTATAATAAGGTAGCAGAGTTTGACATATTTGCCTCCTGACTGGCAAATTTAAAACACCACATTTGTGCTCATTGTCCAGCTGACTCAAATGAAATAAACAGTATTAATCCACGTAAGCAAATAGTAAATAATTAATCATGAAACCAGGCAACCACATAATGCTTCACAATTTGGAGGGAACATTGCACTTGCAGACATTTTTGTTCTCATACACTGTAAGCTCTAGCTACCTACTTTTTGCTACATATAGATTGTTTTCACCATGTAGAGGCTATGCTGTAAAATGTCGGAAAAGCCTTGCTATTCACTGTCTTACTATCTTCGTGCTCAAGTATTTTCAATAGCACCTGAATAATCCCACTTATGAAGAAAAGGATCAGCTCATCAGTCTGGAGAGAGATATCAGAAAGGAAATACAATGAAGACGAAGCCGGACAGGACCTCACTCCTCAAGTACACAGATACATGCTTCACTGCGAGCATGAGAAGTCCCATTGATTTCAATGGCACTACCTATTTCCTTGAAGACAAGTGTGCGTCTAAGCATTTGCCAGGTTAAGACATTCAGGTATAAATTGCTTACAGTGAAATACTGAGACTTTTCCCATGGAAACTATAAAATGTCAATGAGAATAAAGCTAAACATTACACAGGATGTCACCAGACATTTTTTTTTTCTTATTACTGTTACTGGCTCAAATTCCAGATCTCCAGAAAAGAGACAGTTAACAGGAGGTTGTTAGCATCTTCAGGAAAAATTATAGCTTAGGTTCTCTCCTAACAACAATTAACATATTTCTTACCTACTGAGAACTGCATACTATACTATACTATACTATACTATACCGTACCGTACCGTACCGTACCATACCATACTTAAAGCCAATGTATAGCCTCATGTCTGCTAAAACTTTGTACAATGTTATCTCCAGATTGCAAGGGCAGGCTAAACTGTGTTGCTTCACAGACTCCTGATACATTTCAAAAACAGTCTCCGGTTTCTGAGTTTCTATCAGTATTTACACAGATTAGAAAGAATCATGTTTGAAAAGGGAACAGAAGGGAAGCACAATGCTAGTGTATGTATTTAAACTCCCCTGTAAACATAAAGCTTGGCAAAAAAAAAAAAATCAAAATAATCAGGTAGCTTTTTTTTTTAAACACAGAAACTAGGAAACTATCTGTTTAAAATATTTTTCCTGCTACTTTTCTAATAACAAAAGCAAAGAACCGATAGAGAAAGATGGTAAAGATGATAAAGAAAACAGGAACTCCTAAAAAATGAAAACCAGATACACAAGATGAATAGAGATAGAGGCATGATCCAAAATCGGTGCTTTCCAGGTATTTCAGTGGGATTTGGATCAGCTCTGAATCAGTATCATCTTAGAGATGGAGGTAAGATGCCAGTGCAAAAAAGCTCAGAATAAATGATCATTGAACACAACCAAGAACCATCCAAGGAATGAACCAAACAAAAAGGATGCACCAAAAGAAAGAAAGGGAAAAAATAAAATGAAAAAGTAATAGACTTGATGTGTGAATTAAATTCAAGTATTCAAAACCATTTGGATGCTACTTGAAGATATTTTCTGCTTATGAGCTAACTTCCCTACTCTGTGTAAAATAAACCTCAAAGCCAGTGGCTAAAACATTTCAGCCTAGACTAAGGTTATCATCAGAGCCAATCAAAGAGCACATTTCTTATTGAGAAACTGTCAGTTCTGAACTCAAGCCCTATTTTTCTAGTAAAAACTATGAAACAATGTTCTCTTGAATCTAGATTTTGAAATGAAAATGTTCTCGTGGTCTCAGCATAAAATATGTTTTCCTCTTATATGAATATGTATTTCGTAGCTAATGGACAACTTCTTTTATTACTTCTGATCTGTTCTAGTTATGGTTGCTGCCAAGTGAACAGCACTCAAATGTTTATATTAACATTTCTAAAAGTCAAGAACCTTATCTTGCAAGATGCTGTGGCAATCTGCCTTATTCAGGTGTTCCTGACCTCCTCAAAAGACTGGACTCTTATCATTAGAGATACTGTAAATAATCCTAGTTGTTGAGAAGACAAAGAGAGATATACACTCAGTGGAAAATGTTCTAAATCTGTGCAAAAACATGTTTGCAGTGAAGTCCCATTCAATCTAAGCATTATATACAGGAATACGTAAAACACAGGAGCATAGAGACAGTCGTACTCTTTACAAATACCATACACATCAAACTCTGGTTGCATATCTGCCTCCACAGGTTCAACCTACTAAGCTCATGCTTTTGAAATGTAAAAAGAGCATTTGCAGAATAACCCAAGAGAAGCCCTTTAGCGTCTATGGCTGGCTGAGACGGCCATGTTTGCTGTACACAAAGCAAGTTAAAAAAAAAAAAGGCAGAAAACTCTCAGCCAAAAATGTCCAGTGCCACATGGCTACTGCAGCCGAGCTCTGAGATGAACTACTGCACATCAGCACTCAGGAACACGAAACTTGTTGGAATGATACAATTTGCCAAGAAACCAAAGCAATTCTAATTTGAGGAAATGGCAAGACTACCACCGGCATTGCTGATTTGGGGTCTGTTCCCCGAGGTTAGGTTTCCCACCAGAGCCAGCTGTGGCCTGATGGCATAGCCCCACCATCAGTCGCCTGGGTGATACATATAAGGACAGAAGGATTTGCAAACTCTGCCTGGGGAACCCAATCCTACTGAACAGTGAGTAATCAGATTTGAAGTGGCTGAATAACTAGAAAGGCATTTTTAGCACCTCGAAAGATCAAATATTGTTGATTGTAGTTGAATTCTGGGTGTGGTAGACAGTCACATTTTAGTATTAGTGGTGTACTACAAAGAGGAAGCATTTTGTGGCATTTTAAACTCAAACTTTTCTTTGAAATAAATCTAACTACCATCTCATATGACATGCTTTGTTGTGTTCAGAACAAAGATATTGCTTACTTCTGACATTTCGACCTTTCAAGTGTAGTTTATTCAGCTGTAATTTTTACTAAGTTATTAAGTGCAGACCAAAGTTTTTAAATAATTAATTTGTCTTTTAGAATGACAAATGGTATTGAGTGATGAGTGGTTGGATGAGCAAGGTCTGAATTGCAGGCTTTTCCATTAAAGGTAACAGACAAATGAAGACACAAGTGAAATGAGGGTCCAACATCAAGCATATTTTGAGAAGACTAAAGGAGATGAGTGTTTCCAAAAGGAAAACAAGAAAAGAATGTCTAGGAATAAAGAAAAAAGTTACATTGTGAGTACAGTCTTTCCTCTAAGAGCATTGTGCACAACATTTTACTCTAAGCTTGCTTTTCACAAGCACATTGCTGAGTGACCTTTTATGATCTAATAAAAGAAGTCCATACCTTTCCTGATCCCTCCATCAGTAGCACACGTGTAATCACCTGTTGTCAGTAGGAAACATGTTCCCCCTCTTCTGTTTTTGTCTCTGGTACTAGAGCGTCTGATGGGAGGGAGCCTTTCACCAGGTGAGAGTGGCTGCTCACTTCCTGCACTGTCTTCACCTGATAACACTGGTTAAAGCACCATGCCCATTTACAGACAATAATGAATGAGGAAATGAGACATCACAAAGAGCTTACGCTGAATGCTGGATATTCCCATCACTCAAAAATAGTTATAAAGTAAATCATTAGAAGAAAACAAGATTGCAATTCACCAATAATCAGTACAAAATGGCAAAAAGTATATTTTTTATTCAAGAACAAATGAGCTTTTGACTTTCCTGTTCTTCTTTTAAATCTCATACAACATTCTACTAAACTAACATGAAATAAGAAATAATCAAATCAAGGCTTGGTTAGTTGCCTATTATGGACTGTAACTTTTTGGAGTACAGTCAGCCTTGGATATTTCAAACAAGCATTCACTATTTTGGCTATCCTTTTTGCTAAAGAAGAGGTCGTGTTAGTCATTTTTGCTTAGAATATGTTGTTTAGCATATTTTAAAGACAAGCCCTCCCCCAGAAGGGTTAAATTTTCAACATTTGGTACTAAAACCTGTTTGATAACACACTTGGCTTTCATTTCTGTACTTATCACACTTGCACTGCTGGTCATCATAAGTACCCAACATTAAATGCTGTGGGTTTTTTTGGTCTGTGTAGTTTATTTTGTCAAACAGCGAAACTCTTACCTCTCCTGATTTGGCACTCCCGAAGGACTCTCTTTTAAAATTATCTACTATTTCAGACTCAGGCCACACTTCAAGAAAAAAATCTCTGCTCAGTACAGCACATAACAGGTAAATGACACGTTATTGACTTCAGCTTTACCTTTGCATTTAAACCTGAGCACGTGTTTTTCTGAACTGGTAATGCAAAGGGCTATATTCAGCCTGGAAGTTTTGCACAGAATTCCTAGTGACTCTGATAGCATTCTCCACCAGAAATAAAGCTACAGTGCATGATGTGAGCGGTGGCACTACTGAAGAGAAAGTTAACACTTTAAAATGGGTCCTTTTTGCCTATGTATCTGCTTTCTCTCTAACTTCAAAGATTATAGCAACTTGTAAATAAAGCTGCAGACACAGAAAAGTGTCTCTTTGCTCTGATCACACTGAGCCTCCTCCATTCCAGAATACCTTTAGTAAGACCTGATGGCAGGAAAAAGCTGTTATCATTAACACTTTAAAGATGTTGTCTGAAAGTGGGTATCAGTCAAAGCACTGTAAAACTAACTATATTCCATCCTCAGTGTGAATCCTTTCAAGGGTTTCCATCCTCTTAAATATATTTAGGATGTTCAAAAAGCTGTGCTAACTTTGTTTGTGAACACTCACTGGGAGACTGAACCCAAGCTTTTTTGAACATAAATGCTATTCAGTAACAGAGCAACAGACCAAAGACGGATATTGTTCAGAGACCGATTTTCCAGACTCTTCTTTGGAAAAAATAAATTTCAGTTACTGAATGACACCAGTCATGGGTGGGTTTGCTCTTATTACTCTTTAGCAGCTTTCCAACAGGAGCCTAAGGACTGGTATGTGAGCTTTGTAATCAGATTGTGTTTGGCTTAAGAATAAATACATTCAAGAAATAAACAAAAAAATCCTCACTGCTAAAAAAATTGTTCTAATTATACTGAGAGATAAAATTTACTTTTTAATTTGAAGAGACAAGGAATACAGGCCAGTGGCTTGGAGGGGCAGAGGCTGTCATTTGATATGCATTTTCACAGCAATTAGCACAAAATACTCCTTATCCATCATGTGGAACTCTAACAAATAAGGTAATGTAAATCATAAAAGTCAACACTAATAGTGATGATGTCACTAAGGGCTGTCATTGTCATTTTTCTTGACAAACTTTACATCAGCTATGCTATTATCATTCAATTAATAGTAAATGTCATGCAATGTCTCATCTAACACAGACGAAGGAGGTTCTTCTAGCCAGGGAAGCAGAATGCCAAATGGAAAGAAAGCTAGAGAGACAGTTTATTCTTATTTCCTTTGAGTGCTGGGCTTTTGATGTAAAGCACCTGCTCCTTTTAAATGACTGCTTCTTTGTAGTATCTTGCTTAACAGGCCACGATGTGGCACAGGCAAAGCTGACACAAGAGACAGACACTGAGGCAAAACACCATGGAGTCCAACAGGGTGGGACACGGTGGCTGCTCAAATAGTCACAGTCATGCAGAAAAACAAGAAACATCCATACGACGCAACAAACAACAGGCAAAAGAAAAGGTTGATATCATCAGCAGGAAAGCATTCTCAACAGAGCAAGCAAAACTGTATAGACCAGCTACATAGAGGTTTGGGAACATCGCTATACCTATTTTGTCCTCTATGAGACTGACACACGCAAACACTGGAGGGGAGAAGGGTGGGAGCTACGTCTTCTCCTGGCAGAAAGACTGGCTGCTTTCTGACCCCTACCAAACATACTGGTCTATAAAGCGTTTTCAGAGGACATGCATTTCCAGTGGGGTCCTACCTGATGATCTGTTGTGCTCCATCAGCTGGTTGTCCTTGCCCAGGCAGATGTCCCCTTGTGTGCTATTGCAGGCCATGTTCAAGTCTGTCTTGCAGAAGGTGGGCGAGCTGGCTTGAGGAGCAGGAGGGATGTGCTTCTTCCGCTTCCTCGGCAGTTTCTGCTTTGCCATGGCCAGGGAGTAGTACATCCCAAAATTGTTAACAATCACAGGCACGGGCATGGCTATGGTGAGCACCCCCGCCAGTGCACACAGGGCTCCCACCAGCATGCCTGACCAAGTCCGTGGATACATATCCCCGTATCCCAGGGTGGTCATGGTGACTACAGCCCACCAGAAGCCAATAGGGATATTTTTGAACTGTGTGTGCTCACTTGCTGACGGGTCATTAGGCTGGGCTCCCACCCGCTCTGCGTAGTAGATCATGGTAGCAAATATCAAGACACCGAGTGCCAAGAATATTATTAGCAGCAAAAATTCGTTGGTGCTGGCTCGCAGAGTGTGGCCCAGCACCCGGAGTCCCACAAAGTGCCGGGTGAGCTTGAAGATTCGCAGGATCCTCACGAACCTTACCACCCTGAGGAAACCAAGCACGTCCTTAGCAGCTTTGGAGGAGAGACCGCTCAGGCCCACTTCTAGGTAAAAGGGCAGGATGGCCACAAAGTCAATGATATTCAAGAGGTTTTTGATGAATTCAAGTTTGTTGGGGGAAAAAACAACACGTACTAAAAATTCAAATGTAAACCACACCACGCAGACTCCTTCCACATACGTCAGGGCAGGATCTGTCTCAATTTCATACTGTAGCACAGTTTCTGTCCCGTTGACGACCTGCTCAGTTTTGTTTATAATAGTATTGAAAGCCTCATGCGTTTCCAGGCAAAAGGTTGTGATTGAAACTAAGATGAAGAATAAAGAGGCAAAGGCAATGAACTGAAACAAAAAGAGGGAAAAGAGGCATCAGAACCACACAGCTCTTCATGTTAATACTAACAATGTCAGTGATCATTATATGTCTTTTACTGATTCACCCCCAAATGATTCACAAATCCGTATGCATAAAACTTTGCATCTAGACCAGAGAAGAGCACCAGATAGCTCTTATATGTGAGCCAGAAGTCTAGGAGCAGGAAAAGTCTTGGTGATGAACAGCATGACAGGCTGCAACTCTTTCAGAAAGTGGCAACAAATTCTTAAATCCATGCTAAATCATCTGAATTCCATTCAGCTGTGAAGGTACCTTACAAACGGCCCCCATACCCAACCACAGCAAAATTTAAGGCTGTCACATAGTGGAAAATGGGGCTGACCCTAATGGGTCTTGAGATTCAAGAAATTCACGGTCAGGAATTCACATCTGGCCTGCAGGGCACCTCAGAGGGTACCCTTGGAACATATCCAAACACCAAGTTTCCCTTGGATTTTCAATGGCTGACAAACACAGGATATTCACTGGCAGAAAATGCCTTCCGTGTTACAGGTAGAGTTGGTTGAACAGCCTGTTTAGTTCGCAGTCATCGATCACTCATACTCGCAGGCAGGATTCAGAGTAAACCTAGCTGAACCTCTCTCACTGGGGTGGCAGAGCTTTGCCAGTGTGTTAGGATCCACAATCCTGCTATCAAAGTTACAAATCCAGGGCAATCTGAACAAACAGGGAAATACAAATTCAGTTCTGGTAGGGGCACATGAACAGACAAAATACAGTTAAATAACCTGGAGACAGCCCTCACAGAGGATTGTTAAAGACTTAGAAAACATTTGCTGCCTGATCTTCAACTCATTCATGACAGTCAAGCATTGAAGAAAACAGAACATCCAGGACAGGTTCTCATAAAAATTAACACTAAGCCAAAGAGCTGGAAGGGGTAATAAACTTTCTTATACCCAGTAAAGCATGACAAATGAAAAGGTGTTTTGAGGGTAGTCATTCCTTTTCTACAATGGTTAGCTTCTTATAAGTGAGTTTACATTACCACCATGTTAGCGCTCCATCAGCAACGGCATGGCCCATGAATAGATGATGTGATTAAATGCCTCCCTGAGCCAGGGTTTATAACATGTTATCAATGTGGGTTTTTTTATTCTGGATTTTCAGCTTAATAGACATTTTCTAGCCACTACTATCCTGAAAAAAACTCTCTGAAGACTTGAAAATTTTCGAAGGTGGTAGAGGCCCAAAGAGATGGAAAGATGCCAAAAGAGGTCTTTGAAAATATCTAGTGCCTATATACTGCCTTACATATCTAGCAGCTTGAAATTTTACCATTGTGTGATATCAAGACAGAAACATATTTCTTTCAAAATGGCAGCAAATTACTAACTCCTTTGGCTTTTGATTTTCATAATTCTAAAGTGTCACTAGCTAGTAAAACAAAAATATATGAAAGGGATCTCAGAGCTTGAGGCATTCTCTTCATTCTTTTTAATATTATTTATTTAAGTAAATGAACTTCATATATTTTATGTTTCTCTTAATGTTACTTACAAATCACTCAGGGAATCACCCTTTTAATGTCAATCCCCAACATGAAACTGCATACCTTAAAGAAGCCCAGCAAAAAGAAAAAACAAATCACATTGTCTACAACCAGCCTGCTGGAAAAGGCAGCTTACAGTCCGGGTCCCAGTGATACAGGCAAGAGAAAATGTGGCAGCAGGATGCTGGTGTGTTACCACACCAAAATCTTGAATCTCACTGAAAAAAACTAGTTACAAGGGAGACAGAACAGCAGCCATAAGCAATAATGTTCTGTTGCTTTAATCCAGCCTGCAAAATTGCAGCAAGACTGATTTTGTGTACTTCGGGTATCCATCACCCAATTTAGTATTAGCACACAGACTTAGCATTATATGCCACTGCAGTTCATTTGGGCTGGTACAATACTGAATGCATTTTTCTAACAGAGAACATTAGTTAGACAACACAATGTTGTCTCTACCACCAGTAGAGAGAATTGCTTTTTTTTTTTTAGAAACAAGTTTATATTTGCAATGCAGACCTGGCAAATTTATTATATCCAGACTCACAAGATATATCTATCTATCAAAAAAAAACCCTATATATCTACCTATATCAGAGATTTCCAGCTTACTTATGGATTCCTTTCCTCAATCAATGAAACAAAGTTATTACACCAAGCCCCTCAATTACAAACGCTATAAATCTGTTATCTTTCAGAAAGGACTGACTCAGGGACTGAACTGAACACTTATCATCCAGTCTGAACTTCTAGTCACGAGCTAAGCAAACAATCTTACACCGTCTGGCTGATTTTTACCGCACCAGCTTTTCTGCCTTTGCCTTAACTACAAAATTGCTGCACGTTCATAGCTCATTTCTTCCTGGCACCTGACACCAACATACACCAAGAAGCCTCAATCTTGCGTGAGACAACTGAAGTCAGCAAAACCAACCAGATTTATGTTACCTAAGTGAATTAATCTCAGCAGATCTTTGCAAAACCTCTCTGTAATATGGACAGAGAATTTATCAGACTCTAAGCCACCAGTGGGCTAAGAATGACCCTTGGGATACTCCCAGAGCATCCTAAAGCACCCTCCAGCATCTTTCTACACAATGAAGGAGAGAAAAAGCAAAGAAATCTGTGGAGGTTGAGGATCGCTGAAGCTAAGTCAGCACTGTAGTTTGCAATCTGGAGGGAAACTTTTAATAGATAAAATATTGGGCAACCTTTTTAATAGCACCACTTCAGTGATTTCAGGCAACTGTGAGTATTTTTTTATTTGAAAAAAAACCCAGAAAATTACATTCAACCTAGCCAAACTAAAATTTAGCAACAACTCAGATATAATAAATATTAAACGTGCATTCAACAGGGCACTGAATCTAACAGCATGTAAATAATTAGCACCTGTTTCTGGGCTGCATTTCAGAAAGAGAGTCCTTTCGTGTTCAGATCCTTTCTGAAAAAATGTCAAATACCAAGGCATAGAGGTAGAACTGCCTGACAAGCTATTTATTACTGTTTTGCTCAACATTGACACTGTGAAAGGGCACAGTGCGCTTGGCACTTGGCACTTGGCAAAGCGGATCAAAATTTTTAACTGTGCACCTACGTTGAACAGCGCTTTGTTATCTCAAAGGAAAAAGACATTAAGTCATTTCCAAAACCCCCTGAGTATTCTACTCTATTATCCCAAAGGCAATCATCTTTCAGTGGTTAGAACAAACAAAGGCAAGAAAAAATGATGAATCTGGTGACAGATTTCTTGATAATCACACAATTTCCATTCATAGCAATGTAGAACAATGAGATATACACATTTCACCGTGCACACGATACCATATACATCACTGATTTTGAGCAAAAACACTCATTCTTTTTATCTCTTGTTGCATCTTGTTTTAAACAGTAAACTCTTGGGATCGGAACACTCTGGACAGAGCTTGCACAGCACTTAGCACGATGAAACCTCATACATAAGAAGACCTACAATGTTACTGTGATAGTCAAAGGGTTCAGAGAACGTGCAAGAAGAAAATGCAATGCCAATGCAAGAATGAACATTTTATCTGTCAAAGAAAAATGCTTGGGGATTTACTTTACATTAACAAAGGTATTTCCTTAATATTATATTACATAATACTAGGCAATGGGTTGAAAAGACTCTGGCATATGTTTCACAAACAGTTGTAATGATAGAAATTAAATTAGGTCACGTCCTGTCCTCACTTTATGCTATCCTTCTGCTTCATCCTAATTCCATCTTCTCTTATTTTGAAGATAATGAGCCTCTAAGAACACATCCATTTTTCTTCATGTGGGCAAGCGCCACATTTCAAAGTTGGTACAGCCCCAAACTCCCACATTCTCTGGTGGATGGAACCAACCAAGTTCTCTTCCTCAGTCCTGCCAATGTCCATATTAATTGAGATACCACGCAACTTTCGGATTTTTTTTTTTTATGAAACACACAAATCTAAAAGGAGTTAGCCTGACCATCGTTTCAGAAAGTCACACGAAGGGACAATTTTTTGTTTGAATCATTAGCAACCTTTCACTGTGAGAAGTTCTGAAAACAGGGTTTGACTAGTTGCAAGATAAACTCAGCTTTGGTATATAGCAAAACAGCTTCATCGATCCCCTTTTTTAAACCAGAGATTGTGGTCCAAGCACATAGCTTGAAACTCTTTGGGAAAAAAGTTGAAGAAAAAATTTCAAACAAGACCCAAATAATCAGGATCCTTTTCTCACTTCTTAAAAGTTTTTTAAAAATAGTTGTTTCTTGTTTGTTTCAATGGATGAGATAAAATTATCTTTCTTCATTTAAGTTTTCTTTTATTCCCTGGAGGGAAAAAACTTTTCTAAGGGAGAGAATGGTTGTACAGACACTCCAGGGCCACCAAACCAGCCTTTTTCAAAATTTAAATTAATACAAATTGAATTAATAAAAAATTCTGTCCATTTTTGCCAGAAGAGAGCAGTTAAAAGTTACGAAAATGTTCAGTATGTAATACACAGCATGCAGGATGTTCGTCATTAAGTAGTTAAAGCTCTCAGTAGGCTGCTGATTCCCTCTGCTCACATTTTGAAGGCAGCGCGCACCCAATTTTGTTCATGAGTGTTGGCATCACATTTCAGACGACGTTGGTACAGATTCCAGCTCCCAGCTTCCCTAGTTGATGGGATCAGCAGCCAAGCTCTGTTGCTAAGTCTTACTAATGTTCATGGTAAGTGGATTAATCATCTACAACTTGATTTTTAATGAAGCACATAAATCTAAAGTGTGTCAGATGCCTGAAGATAACTCGTTGGAAGCAGAAAACTTTATGATCCCTATTTTGAATTCAACATCCCATGAGGAATTGAGTTGCTCAGAGTTTAAAGCAATTTCAAAAATTACAACCAATTCTAGGACTGCAAATTGAGCAGTCTGTGGATTGTCAGAACTTCTGTGCATCCAATGCCATGTTTTATCTTGCACATAGCTCCTAAAACACCTTGAAGAAATGAAGGTCACTTTAAAAATCATGGCTGCAAATGACCTGACAACAGTCTCGTAGGCCATGTCTGGATTTCACAGTAGGAAAAGGCCCCTGGTCAGAGGATGCTGTGGCTCACATCTAGTCCGCCTGCCCAAGTTTCCTCTCCAATGCAAACCTAGACATGGGGCTGGTTCCACAACTTAATGGTGTCCTGTGATGGAGCCAGGGCCTGACTTCTGCCGTTCTAAGGTTTATCATCTTAGGCACAGCCCAAATAAAACTGCATCAGAGACAGAAACTGATCCTCACTCTCAGGTGCATTGCTCATAAAATCAGACTCATACTGCTCCATATTCAAGATATGCTTTGTCTGTCCACGCTGCACCCTTAAAACAGGCAATTTCTACTTATTATTTAGTATTCCAAGATGGACTGGTCACAGTCAGTGAAGAGGTTAATGCACAGTTAATTGTGGGTAGTCGCAGTCACACTTACTTCTTGTTTCATAGGTAAGTTTTGAGTAAAATCGCTCACAATATTTCAGTATTTTCCCAGAAAGAGTCTATAACCTGTCTAGATACAACTTGTTCTGGGGTTGGATCTCAAGACCTCCTCCTTCAACTCCCCTCACTGTGTAATGTATATT
Organism: Ibidorhyncha struthersii; assembly: GCA_013398815.1. Classification (NCBI taxonomy): domain Eukaryota; kingdom Metazoa; phylum Chordata; class Aves; order Charadriiformes; family Charadriidae; genus Ibidorhyncha; species Ibidorhyncha struthersii. Next base: position 129,074 of record VZSZ01008814.1, read on the forward strand.
TTCTAATGTAAGTATTCAGTAGCAGCTTTTAAGATTCAGTTAGTTCATTCGAGTTTCATTCCAGACTTAGAAGGCTTGCCCTTGACACACTTGACTACAGAAAAAGAAATCTAATGAATATTTAATAAGCCCTTGGAAATACAACATTTAATATTCCCTAATGCAGGTACAGAGTTGCCTTTAAAGAAAACAGATGACAATGTTGCTTTAAACAAATATCTTCACAGGCACATTACGAAATTTGATACAAGCATGTCGCTGGGATTTAAAACAATTTAAAAAAAAAAAGATAAACCTCTCCATCACACTTAGACTAAAAATACAACTATAGGGAGATGGGCACAGAAAAGAGATTGTGTTTCATTTCTTAAACCAGCGTTGACAGCTTGTGTGCTATTGAAACCAAAATCCTGCTTTCATTACAAAAGATAAGAGTTTACTGAACGACTCTTAACTTTACCTGACCAAAACAAGAGTGGGGGAGTTTCCAGAGTAATGAGTTCTTTGCCAGAGCATTTGTGCTAAACAGAAGCCTCAAAACAGAGTAACTTTTCTGTTGGATAACAAAATACTTAAAAGGAAAGCACTTTTTTAATTAATATCATACTCATTTTGAAAAGTAAAAAAAAACTTTCTATACTTCGGAAATTTAAAAATTATTTCCAGTGATGTCTGTTTGCATCTGTTAGTTTAAGCTTTACCTTTTCACAGTTCAGAATATGATACAACTTATTTGAAAAAATAACTGATTCAGTTTCTTTCTCCTACTAACTCTCTGACCACATAAGTAAGCTAATCTGTGCATTAAATGCATCCGGTCTCATTGTCTGCAAAAATTTAGTTAGATATATTAGTTACAAAATTGCATTTTACAATTTTTCTTCACATGTACTCTAAGACCCATTGACCAACACTATTTCTTAGAATAGGACAGTTATAAGTGGTTATACCAAAATTAAATATTCCCATCATAAACATTATAATCTGATATTGACTTTTTTCCTCTCAAGGTCAGGAAATAAAAGTTTTTGTTCCTGTAAATCTTCCATATATTTGTCCTGTAATATTCTCCACAAGCCTTTTTCATTCTTCCAGGAATTCTAACACAGTTACTTTGTGGAATCCCTCTACTTCTGCAGGAGTGAGACTCAGTAAAACAGGGAACAAAGCCAATGTCACATACTGTTTCCAGTCAGTCACAACTAACTTGCGATGCTGATTTTTTAATCTAGTTTTATAGCTGTTTAGTCATTTAAAACCAAAGTCTTAAAAAAAAAAATCCCATAAAAATTCCAATAAATTTGAAGGATTTGGGTGTTCAATGAAACTATGACTCAACTTAAGCTGAAAAAGAAACTGTATTTGTAAAGTACATGGCATGCTTCACTCTAATGAGTAGCAACTAACATTGGAATGAAATCACAGAATTAGATACCACTTCCAGCTTTAAAGAGTTGTCTCTGGATTTATATTTGACAGATTGTCCTCATTTCTGGTTTTAACATGATAGATTTTTTTCCTGTGTTTAATTTCATCTGGCTATCAGGAGACTGCTAAAATCATAATGTGATTTCAGAATGAGCTCTTGTGATGACCTTACCTCTCTGTATAGTTTAACGTTCTCTGGGGTGAAATTTAAATATCAACATTCATTTTACACAAACCCAAATATCTCACCAAACAGATTCTCTTCATGACTCTGTTCCTTAAAATTTCTATTCTTCCTTAGCTATAAGCTCCCTTGGAAAAATATAATTTCACAGAAAAAAAAAAGGGAAAGTTACATATGTTTCTATGGTGTGATGTATTTTCAGTGTATTGCATCTGGGTATACTGAGTAAGAAACCAAATACCATCAGAAGATACTAACCAAACTACTGGCATTTGAAATATAAACTCAAGGCAAATATACTACCAGTTTGTTTCAAGGGAAAAACAAAAATATGATACATGAAGTATCAGGCACCAAAACAAGACCAATATAATGTCTCTAAAAATCTGTACCTCATCCTCGTTTGGGGGGATAAGGTGGAATGTCAGCATTAAACTCTTAAATGTCTACATAAAGATTTAACAGCCCAAACTTAGCATCCTAATTGAGAGACTATATCCATTATAATTTCTCAAACATCAAGCCACAGCTGGTAGAGTTCTAGCCAATATTTTGGTTTTCATCCTGTGAAAGATAAGTCTCCTGTTTCAAGTCCCAAACACAGCTCCTCCTCATTTGTACTCTCTCCTGCTAACATTATTCCACATTCAGTTTAACAGTTAACATTCTGCTGCTACAATTCTATGCATAGTCATATTTGAATGATAAAATCTATATATCAATAAAATTTTATTGATACACTGTTTAAGAACTGCCTATAAATAATATGTTATAGTGAGGGAGTATTTACAGTTCAGACTGGCTACCATCTGTATGTAGTAGTGGGAACACAAATGTTCTCTTGCTTGCTCATTCTTTTCCCATTTGTTATAGTTTTACAAAGCAGTTGTCTTTCAGTACCAGCTGGAGCACAAATAAAAAGGCAATGAATGCCTCTTTTCATATGCAGAAATACAGGTCCACAATTAAGTCGCTCTAACTGAGCTGTCAGGTAAATCAGCAGTCTGACACCAGTTTATCCCAGATACATATCTGACTCAACAAATCTTAGGCACATCTACATTTTAAAACAGATCATAAAGAAAACCAGAGTTACAAATTATGCTGTATTTTAATTGCATTTAAGTGACATATATCTTCCCAAAGGATTCAAAACTGATTTACAAACCTACCCTGATACAGACACATGTTCTTCTGCTCATCATGGAAAACTTTGCCTCTGCTGAGCAACTGCAAAGATCATAGAATCATTTAGGTTGGAAGAGACCTTTAAGATCACCAAGTCCAACCATTAAGCTAACACTGCCAAGTTACCATGAAACCATGTCCCTCATCACCACATCTACACATCTTTTAAATACCTCCAGGGATGGTGACTCAATCACTTCCCCGAGCAGCCTGTTCCAATGCTTGACAACCCTCTTGGTGAAGAAATTTTTCCTAATACCTTATCTAAACCTCCCCCGGTGCAACTTGAGGCCAGTTTCTCTTGTCCTATCACTTGTTACTTGGGAGAAGAGACTGACCGCCTTGCTACAACCTCCTTTCAGGTAGCTGTAGAGACCGATAGGGTCTCCCCTCAGCCTGCTTTTCTCCACACTAAACAACTCCAGTTACCTCAGCTGCTCCTCATAAGACACAATTCACCAGACTCCTCACCAGCTTTTTTGTTCTTCTTTGGACACGCTCCAGCACCTCAATGTCTTTCCTGTAGTGAGGGGACCAAAACTAAACACAGTACTTGAGGTGGGGGCTCATCAGTGCTGAGTACAGGGGGTGATTGCTTCCCTAGTCCTACTGGCCACACTATGCTTGATATAAGCCAGATGGGACAGCATGTTTCAATGGTGGGGACATACTTCATGAAGTGTGGGTTCCCAGGACAGGACTGATCTGCTGTCATTCCCTTGTGCTCCTTCCCTGGTTGCCTTATGTCCATGAAAAAGACTATTTCCTAAATGACTAGGGCAGTTTCTCACTAGGGAAATCAAAATCATCTGACTTTGTTGTCCCGTTGAGCGGCTCGCTCAAAAAAGTCACACCGACACACAACATACATCCCACCACCTGTTTTTCACTCTTGAAGACTCAGCAGAACTGCCTGAAAAGCAATTATGCTGCCTCCAGAAACTTCCTTTTCCCATCCACTTGAATTTATCCAGCTTGTTTTACTTGTGATCTTTCTGAGCTGTGACTATCCCAGCAATGTTTTAGGTTTTACAGCCAGCTGTGCTGGGTTTTTTGACTAGACTTGGCATTTATATTCTAGCAATCATTTTTTAAAAAGGCATCAGCTCGGTTCACTTTGACCTGGCTTTACTGAAAAGGTCTGCATGGCTACACAGCCTGATAAGCAAACCACTGCCACTCATTCATTAGACATTGCTATAAATCTGTGCACTGAAACAGACAAAATATTTCTAGTGGCTGCAGGAATTCAATGGATGTTCTTCCTGGAGTCAAGGCAAAGGTAAGAAAAACAAGAATTCTCAGTCCATATTCTGGGTATCAGACATTTAGAGGCTTCTTATTACTAAGAGAGCATCTTCCAAAAAGAAACCAAAACTCTTTGGAGGGCTGAAGAAGGTAGATTTTGAAGCACCCATTTTAGCTTATCCCAAATTTACATGCACAGTCAATTTAGCCTCTCTGTATGCTTTGCTTCCCTTCCCTAGACTATCCACTGGTCACAGAATTACAGCAGAGATTAGGCTCTGGGACCTGGCAACTTAAAGTATTACACAGGCAGTATCTTTCTTTCTGCATTTGATTTATCGTGAAAAGGTTTCATTTGGCTCAGTGGGTCAAAACTGGAAAAAAATCTTCAGTCTAATACTATTTATTATTAATAGACTTTTGTACCCATGCAGACAAATGGAGAAAAGAGAGAAATTCCTAAGAAGACAAATTCATGAAAATTCTATTATACTGTAGTTTGCCTAGTACATAAATCTCATGTCCATTAAAACTACAGAAACATTTTAAGCCTTATCATCTCTGTCTCACTTAAGCACGCAGGCTCATTTGTGCCTACTTTTTCTCTCACTCAAAACAAGTTTGATGGCCTAATTTAGAATTATACTCAGGCGAATTTAAAAAAATTTCAATATTTTGAGGCTTGACATCCATTAAAATTTGTAATAGAGCCCATCTTAGCTTTCACCAGAGAAGCCTTATAACCAAACTGTATAACCTTTTTTTGTCACCCCAAACCTAATCAAAATATACTGGAATTATTCACAAGTTTTCTGGGCCTGTGTCATTCCTGTACAACATAGTAAGACTTCTGCAAGTGCTGGAATAGAAATTACCAAACTGCTTCTTAAAAATTGAGGGGAGGGAGCCATCCCCAAGATATTCAAAAGTGTATGCAGAGCCTTCAAACAGCTGATAACCAGGTCTCTTTTGACTGGAAGCTCTTTCTTCCTTATACTAATTAAGTAGCATTGGTTTAATTTTTCATACCTACACCACAGTAATACAATACAGTTGATATTAACCTGTACCCTTGTTTCATGATTGCAAAGTAGTTACAGGAAAGCAAAAACGTGATGAATAGGCTACCTAGACTATGGCGTTGCCTAAATCTTAGCTGCTTGGTATGGTGAGCTTCCAATGCAGCAGGTTTTGTGAAGTAATCTAGATTTAATAAAAGCAAATGACGAACCCGGAAACTTCATCCTATGGCTTCTTACAGGAACTGTCACAGTTGCAATCCAGTAGACAAAACTCCTCCACCTTTCGCACTTTCCGGGTAGCCAACAACAGGAGTAGTTTATGCCTCATGGTAGAGCATGCAGTACCGAGACTTGGCAATCTCAAGGTCCCTGGTTCTGACATGAAAAGCTTTTAGGGAGTACAGATTTTTTCCCCCATGTGTCCGTAGCTTGCTCCTTTCTGCATTTCAGACTCCAGTTTGCCCCTGCCCTGGTATTATCTCTTCCCTGTCCTTCGCTCCTTTTCTCAACCCCAGCACTACTCCTCAGGTTTACAGTTGGATCCTAGACTTTCCTCCTCTCCTCTTCTGAGCAACTTGTTCTTACCTGATTTGTATATCCCTGTCCTGTACCTGCAACCACTCCTTATTTTCATATGCAGCTCTCTCTCCAGAGCTGATGTACCTCCCCTCTTCCAGGGTCCTCCTCCAGCCTCAGACTTCTCTTCACAGGCTGCCCTGGCTCTTTGTCCCTCATCATTTGCTCAGTCAGCCCTGTTTTCCTCCTAGTCTCAATCTCTCTATCTTTTGATCTCCCTCCACCTTTCTGCAGGATCTTCAAGCCCTTCTTCTCTGACATAAACTGAAACCACCTCCCTGTTTCCCATCTCCAAAAGCAACTTTGTCTGCCTTTTGCTCCAGTGCTGATACCACCCCATGGTCCCCCGGTCCAGCCATTCTGAGGTATCTTTTCTACTTCCACTCACAACCTCATCAGGATTTTTATGCCAGTATACTCTCCCTGTGTGCTTTCTGTTACTTTTATATTTGAATCTGAAGGGCACACGTGCCTGCGAACTCATCTGCTTTTCCAAACCAAATTACTGGTCTAATGAAAGATATTATTTCTTTCTCCAAACCTAGGCTCACTTTGAGGATGAAGTCTTCCTCCTCTGCATCAGCTAGATGCCGGGAAAACAGAAGAGAGCGTACGATAAATGCTGACCTTAATTAAACAAATTACCATCTAATAAAATTAAACAGTTCCTCTTCAGAGGAAGGTTTATGGCTTTCCATAGTCAAATCACCCAATAGTCTATAAAACAAAACCAGTGTCTCAACTTTAACCTTTTCCTAGTTCAGACAAGACAGTGCCCTTGGAATTCCTCCACAGTAGCCTCCAAAACGTCTTTGAATGCTTTAAAAAAATCTTTGAGGTACCTAAATTGATGAACTGTGCACCACAACACCCTGGTACAGCTGAAAGAGTGATGCACTTGGAGAACAGTTTGAGGTCAGAAGGGCGTTTTTATGAGAGGGGGAAGGGTAAGGCTGTTAAAGCTCCTGTGCATGATGTATGTGAGTATGTTTTAAGCTCACAACACAATCACATAGATCAAAGCTAAATTTAGAGACAGTGAATTATTTATTGCAACAGTAGGCAGCTAGGCTCATCCGGACTCTCAGGAACTGAGCACATCACCCCAGACGACACAAGTTCATACATACACGTTGTTTTTCAGATCTATCTTTTGACTCCATGGCGCAAAAAACTTGCATTGGTCAACCAGCTGCACAGAATCTTGTTGAAGGTTTTCCTAAAAATAGGTAAAAAACTATATGTAGCTTACTTGCGGTTCTTAATACATTAAAATTCCCTGTCTCCAGGGATGCAGAAATGACAGTTCAATTGACTCAGAAAGTGAAAATAAGAAAGAGAAGAGCCACCAGTACAACAGTTATTAGGATACTCAGACAACTGTGACGTTCAGATTTCATTCCCGCCCTGTTCAAAGCAGACACTTGAACTGAGATGAAAGATAGTTCAAGTCCCTTCTCTAGATCCTGAGAGAAACATGTTTAAGCATATGAAAAAGATTACACAAGTTTATGAGAAGGATTATGTGACATTGGGCCTGTGATAACAGAGAATTGAACTGAAAGACCCAAAAGGCTCCTCCAGCCCTCTGTCCCCATGAGTATTTCCAAATCCAATTTACACATTTATTTAATACATAGATTATGTTCTAAGCTATTGCCATTGCAAGCACTAGCACTGAAGCTGCATACAGCCCCATTTCAAATGTATTCCTATTATTTAAAAGCATCTGCATTGCCCACATTATTTAGCTTAAACATTTTCTTAGAGTTTTATCACCAGTTTGCCCTAGGGACTGACACTAATCCTTATACACAGGGTAGGACTAATTAGCACATTAACAAATACCCGCGATGTTATGCACAGATCATCATCCTGCTGAAGATTTTTTTATCCAAGAGCTTATTACTGATGAGAAGGAGCTTGCAAGCAGCAGAGGGGAACGATATGGGACTTGCCTTGTGACCTTGGGAGAACCGAAGAATTAATTCCTGTGCCAAACCTGTCGGTCCACCATAGCACGTATATCTTCAGAACCAGGTGCTGAGATGGACAAGAGCATTCATCCCAATCCAGAAGGCTTCAAAAGTAGCCTTCCCAATTTACCAGGGAAAGCTACTGTCAGCCTGCTGCACTTTTGCTTTGTAGAACAACTACATGTCTTTCAGAGGTATAACAGTTAGTCAGAAAATAAATACCTTTATCCTTTCCCTTGTGATTCTAAAGCCCGTTTATTTATTTTTTTAACTTACATTAATAGCTTACTCATGAAAAATCAATAGCAGAATATACACGGTGGACCCATTCCAGGATCTTTTCTATTAAATTCTTCACACAAAGGGGCGTGGGAAGAAATACAAACTTAGTATAAACATTTGGATATCTTGGATGACTAAAATTCATCTGCAGCAAAGCAGCCAGCACTATCAATACTTATATTATCACTCATGTGTCAGAGTCAACATGCCATTGAGTTGGCTGGGGCAGTTCTTGCCCCGTGCAACTAGGATTTCAGGCTGTCTGAAGGAAGATAACTCTGCAATGGTCACAGTTTGGGCTGGTATCTTTACAACATCTTCCCAGCAATGAAAGGCAATGTTTGCAGCATGCAGCAGAAACTCTGCATTTACGGAACGCAATTCTCCAGAGGGAGTTTCTGTGGTGAAGAGCAGAGTGAGGAAATCACGCACTAAAGGGGTTCTTTGACGTGCCTTGAAATCTTGCTGGTGATTACGCACAGAGTGGGAACTCTGAGGGAATGAATTGCCACTGCTGCCACTACCAGGCAGACTATGCTCATTAGAGACTTTTTGTGCACGTAATCTGCAAAAGGAGTGGCACGCAATGCTTCACGGAGGCGCATTTTGCAGTTTCCATTTCGAGTTTAAGGTCTACATGGGATATTTACTGCTGGCTCATTCCTTTCAAGACTGGTTATGTCTGTCTGCATACTTCTCTTAAATAAGGAGCAGGTTGCTTGTACATGGATTTACAAGTGTTGTCGCTGCTGAAATATGCATGTGACACACCAACAGAGGTCAGTCACTGGTGGCGTTTATGAAGTAGCAAACTGGGCTTTGGGGAACTCTGTGTTTTTTATTTAGAGCTTTGCAGTCCTGATTTGAAGGGCAATAAATTGTCTTTGTTTACATATCACTGACAGTCATACAACATCTTGACAAAATGACGCATGCCAAGAAAAACAACTTTATTTAACAGCATACAAGCAGAGAAGTCTAGTGGCAGGCTCAGCCTTCATTTTCACCTTGTTTCTTCAGCTCTTTTTCATCAGTTCACCTACTCACCCTTCTCTTACCATTCTGCAGTTCCAGATGTAGAATATGACAATAAGCCATTTCATCATGAATTTTCCAGATGGTATCCTTCTTCAGGATTTGAATGAAAGACCATTTCCCTGGTGTCTAATGAAATTTGTCCTGGTAACTCTTGGGGAAACTGAAAACAAAACCAAAAAATTACCAGGATGCTAGTGGCAAATGTGTTCTTTACAGCCTCCTAATTCCTAACAAAGCCACTGTTACTTACAAACAATTCTTAACCATTAGGACTCTCTGTCCCTTAAGATGTTCAGGATTATAATGACTGCATTAAAACAGTAACCTTTATTCAAATAGGGGTTGGTGTTTGGAGTTTTTTTGAGGAGGGGTGTTGGACTGAAGCTACTGGGAGAGGTGATGCTCACTAAAATAGTCTAATATAAAGTTATCAATCACTTGCAGAGTGCAGGATTACTTTGCCAAGCAAGAGCAGAGACACATTAAGAGACTGCATTTGACAAACCTGGAAGGCTGGGGGAAACAGAAGCAAACTTAAATGCACCAGAGAGATCTTTCTGGTTTGCAGCACATGGCAGAGACAGGTCTTCTTTCTGCTCCATTTTGGCAATAAAAGGTTGCTTCTTCCTTTAGTAAAGGATATGCTATAATACAAACATTATCCCAGCCCGTCAGGTATTTTCCCTGCCCTCAACACATGAACAGCTCAAAAAAATATAATTCATGAGCAGGGTTTACCATGTATGCTGTGTTTATAATATATGCTATTTCCAGTTTAAATACAGATTGCTTATACTTTATAGAATCATAGAATACCAGGCTGGAAGGGACCTCAAGGATCATCTGGTCCAACCTTTCTTGGCAAAAGCATGGTCTAGACAAGATAGCCCAGCACCCTGTCCGGCTGAACCTTAAAAGAGTCCAGTGTTGGGGAATCTACCACTTCCCTGGAGAGTTTATTCCAATGGCTGATTGTTCTCCTTGTGAAAAATTTTCCTCTTTTGTCCAATTGGAATGGCCCCAGGAGTAATTTGTACCCATTACCCCTCGCCTTTTCCATGTGACTCTGTAAAAAGGAAGTCCCCTTCTTTATAGCCGCACTTTAAATACTGGAACATAGTGATAAGGTCTCCCCTAAGCCTTCTTTTCCCAAGGCTGAACAAAGCCAGTTCTCTCAGCCTTTTCTGTTATGGCGGGCTTCCTAGACCTTTGGTGCATGTCTCTCAGTGCAATTATGAGTTCGGTCCCTAGGAAGAGCCAGGGAGTGTCAGCTGACACTTGTTGTCCACTCAACAAGTAGAAGACTGTGGCTACAAAGGAGATTTTTAGCATTGCAAGTAACTGCAGTCATCTTATTTCACAACAGCACTAGTGACTACTGTCTGCAAATCCAGTTCACCTTTTCTCTAGAGGAAAACAATGAAAAGAGTTATTACTTGCTAAATTAAAATTAATAATAAACTCACCTGTACAGAATATTTTTCATCCACCCAGCCCAAGTACTCCAGAATGATCCATGATATCACCTATACTGTGTGGGCTGGGATTTTGGATCCCAGGTGCCTCTAGTGCTTTCTGATCCCGAGCTCAATTCCATCTCACCATGGCAAGGGTGGGCAGCTCCCAGATCACAGTACTGCCCCAGATGTCCCAGTGTCAAAAAAGGACTATTTCTAATTTGTCGTATACAACAGAGATGAAAATCATTGAAGTTCGGATAGAAATAACCTCTCCCACACGCTGCAGGGAATCTGGTTGCTTCCCAGACCTTCAGAGCTCTCATTTCCCTGCCACTACTAGATGAAATGAAAAATTCCTATACAGTGAATGACATCCAATTATAAGTTAGGGTGTTTGGGTAAGTCCATTGTACCTTGGTTACTATTTTCTCTTGGTCCAAACATGCCCACTTGCACCTGCTTCATTCATGTAAAGTTGAACCCTCGATGCCATGGCACACTTTCTGCACTGGTACCACGTACAGCGGTACACAAAAGGAGCGACTGATAATAGCCATTATGTTACTGAGAGCATTTGGAAGGACTGCATCATGCATGGCACTTTCACTGGCAAATTCCTGCGTGGAGATGAAGCTCCTGTCTCAGGCCATATGACAGATGCCCTCCAAACCTACACACTGGCATATGAATAACACGTTTCTAATAAAATCTTCCTTTATGCTGAATGTGGACATTGATATGTTACCCTTAATACATGAACGGGGCACTTATGTCTTCTAAAACTTTCTGTGGCAGCAGATCTTCCAAGAACGCTGAAAACTGTCAAACTTCTTCAACCCGTAAGTCTCAATATATTTTTGGGTGGGAGGACATAAAGAGGTGTTATACAACCTCTGGAAATGTTCCAGGTTGAAAAATCATAATGTCTGGTCAACTCCCTTAGTTCTAGCACATCATTTGCATGCTGCTACTTTAATTTCTAAAATAATGCATTCCAAGAGGTGAAAAGCTGCAGTTATTCACAGAAAAACTGTACACAAAATTTTCATTAGGAATTCCAGTCTCTTCAGGAGAGAATTTAATTTCTGCTCTCCCCCGCCTCCCTCCCACAAAACAGGTTTCCCACCAAAACAACCAGTAGGTGTGGGTTAGGATGCTCATAGAGGAGATGACGGACCACATTAAAGTCTCTAAGGAGTCGATGAGTATCCCAAACTACAGCCTTGGACTGATGTGGTATCCACCTTTCCTTGCCTTCCAAAGGGCTATGCAACAGATTTCAAACCCCCAAAATTTCATTAAACAAAATTTTTCTTTTCCAGTCAGCCATAACCATGATTTTATCTCAGTTCCTAGTGGGTAAGATTTTCTAACTGTAACGCCCCAACATACTCTCTCTTTCTTTTCCTCTCCATTTCTTCTTTCTGCATCAAGCGCCATCTGAAGTGACAGACAGGCAGACAATGCACCAGCCTTTTCAAACCCTACTGGGAAACGCACTCGAAAGAAAAGTATCAAAACCATCCAAAACCACACACAAAATATAGTGGCATGCAATTAATTAACCTGTCAAGAGAGAAGCAGACATTATTGTTCTGATGAGCTTTTTAGATTGTGGGTTGTTTCCACTTGCCAGGTGCAGCTGCAGTGATAGCAGGGGGGGAGGCCTGCAAAAATACTACAGTGCCAACCCAGAACAAAAACTGGCCTTCAGACAAATGGCCTGGCCACACGTTCACTGAATACAAGAGCTTCTCTCCAGAAGAAATCAGACACAGAATGAGACAAAGCAAGGGTGAGATGGGGTGGGTTTTTTTTCCATTTTGCACAGCTGGCACCAATACTATTTCTATAACAAAAAAAAAAAAAAAAAGGAAAAAAAAAAAGTGGCTGGAGCTCAACCAGAGCCAAATATATAGAGCTTTTCAGGCTCAATCCTGTGAAATACTGAGCACCTCCTGCAGTGGGAACTGAGGATACTCGATAGAGGGAGAGAGAAGCAGAACATAGGACTAGTCCAGTGAGGGCTGTTTGCCCAGGTTCCCTGTAGGAAACATATGAATGTAGGAATATGACAAAGCTCTTTAGCTTCGTGGAAAATAAAAACAGTAGAAATCTCAGTTTGTACACACCGTTTCATCTGACACGCTTGGGCTTTTGTCTCCATTTCTGTATGGGATTTATAGCAAACTTAATGTTAGTGCTTCCAGAGCTCATGCCTTGCTGTCATAGCTTTCTGGAATTTTTTTTCACTTAATTAACATTTCATCTATTGTTTCTTTGATTATATAATGTCCTGGTGCAGTTCTTACAGTTACCTACACTGCCGGTAATATCTTTCTTTTTTGGCCCAATCTTTAAAAAATTTCTGGGATTCAGAAAATTGTCTACATTACATGGGGTTAAATCAATACCAATATTAAGAGGGCTTGTTGACAGCTGCCATGACACAAGTCTCCTTATCCTGGGGCCCTTCTTGTTCATAGGTTCATTCTAGGTTATTTGTAAGATAAAGGAGTAGGAAACATAATCCTTCAGGTACAGATAATTGCAGTATTGAGATGGGAGGTTCTCTGAAATAAAAATAGCAATTTATCTATTCTCTTTTTTCAGATTTCAGTCATAAATTTCAGTAGAATCTTAACAGACATTCTGGGCTACAGATACACATTATAGCCTGGGAAAATATTCTAAAACCTAGGTTCTGAGTGAGCGGCTGCCTGGTGCTTAGTTGCCAGCTAGGGTTAAACCACAATAGGACACCTATGTCCCCAACCCAACTGAAGTATGTGTCAGGCCAGCTGAGATGGAGTTTTGCTCACTGGGTAGAGGCCAGTTTTATTCGTCATGTCACTTGCAGGGATTTCGTTAAACGTTTTGACTGCTAGCAGGCTACCAAGTGATACAATGCTTCAGATACAAAGTGATGAGCAACAGTGTGAAAATCTAAGTTTCACAGCTTCATATTCATTAACAGTTTATTTCAAATGGATGAAAAATTATGTTGCATATGACCAGAAAAAGTACTCAAATGTCTATTATTAAATACCTTTTTATCTACCACTGACTAATGATCCAAATACTCAGATGTTAGAAACTAAGGATGAAAAAAGCTGGCCTGGAAATATTTTTGTACATTTGTAGATAGGCCTGTGCCCACCCTAGAAGGACAAATTGCTGATATATTACATTACTCATTGCCACAAATCCATAACCGCATCGGATAACCAGAACAGGAAAATAGAAAGCCACTACCTGTACTGGTTGAATTAAAGTATTTTTCATATATTGTTTTACTTATCTGATAATAGTACTATGTGAAAACATGAGTATATTTCCTTTCTGCAGTTCTGTGTTATTGAAATATGCACATTGCAAGAGGCTAAAAAGGCCACAATGTGACATTGCCGTAACTGGTTTGGCACATGAGGTTCCTGCAGTTTCCAAGGAAAGACTACAGGGTAGGTAAAAAACTTCCCTTATGAAAGCAAAATAAGCCAAAATTATGTGCAAACAGAGCCAGATATTAAATCATTTGGGGTTTTTTTTGGCTGCAGAAATGACAGTGCATAAAATTGGCTCATGCAAAATATGGTCATAAAAGATTTACAGGTATCAACTGATGCGCATGGAGATCAGAAGCAGTCCATTTGAAAATTTAGGCCCATTAAAGATAATAGAAGGCAATAAGGCAAGCAACATGCAAAAGCAGAAGAAGAACATTTATCAGTCGAACGCACATTTACAAGACACACTAGGGAGGCAGCAGGCCATTAGGTAAGACTTAGTGTGGCACACATGTACCCATCTTTGTGACAGCGCGTCAACAGCCTGCACAGGCAAAGACCTCTTTCCCTTGCTTCATTCAGATCCAGGCTGCCTGCAATGCTAGCTGGTTTCAGCAACACTCTTGCAAAAATGTAAGCTGATTCAGGCTTGTACTCCTTCAGCGGCTGATCATCTCCATACAAGATCTGATTATCAATGCAGCTGCACTGGTATAATAACAGAATAACTTCATACAACTCCATGGAGTTTCATGCTATTAGAATTGAGACCAGAAAAAAAACCAATGTCACAGAACAGGGGAAATGGGAGAGTAAGCCAAAAAAAGTAACCTAGACAGAGCCTGGCAATGTCAGACCGTTTGAGACAGTGACTGTGCGATTCTTTTGAAGTCAATGTGACGACACAGAGGTTTCAATCGGGCACGTATTTAAGAATCTTGCTGACCCAGGAATAAACACATTGATTTTGGTAATCTGATGTTGACTCTGTCCGCCCCGTGTGTGTGTAAACTCACTCAATGTGCACAGACTGCTGCTGTATTGTTCTGCAGCTACTAGGTGTAGTAAATTTATGGAGAAGTCATAAAACGAACTCTGAAATACACTGTTACATGATCAAAAATTCAGCTCCTGACAGGGACCTTAAGATCTCTCTGTTACACAAAGTAAATCTGGAAAGGCTCATGTAATTTAGAAGCACCCAACAAATGTATTCAGTGCAGCAAGATGCTGGTCTGGAATCATTAATTATTATTCTCTTACATGCTTACCTCAGAAGTAAGCTTGAAATGAAGTTCAAAACAACGATAGTATACGTGAGAAAGCTCCATTTCTTCCATGTCCCTGCTAAATTTCTCCACAAAGCTATTGGCATGATAAAAGCGTTTCTTAAGCTAAATCTGGATGGTATATATGCATCAAGTTATTGGAAACTCTACGTATACGAAACCAGCCAAATTAAAAGTACTCAGTTGTCACTGTAAACCAGGCACATGTAGACAAGTTGGTGTAACAGAGAAGGTCGGTAAAATAAAACTTACCAAGTTCTCCCCAAGGCACTCCAAGACTGCTGTTTCAAAGATTACCAGCTAGAATGACTTATAGGAGACTGAAAACAGTTGTTGCTATTTCTACCTTTTAGTTTCATAGAGGGACTCCTAATTTCTAAGAATAGTACTAATAATTACTCTAAATAATGTAGCTGTGTACAAGAGAAAAAGTAAACACAGCCTTATTCAACCTCTGATAATATTCTTATTCTAGATGCAACCCAAGCCAATGAAATGCCAGCAGAAATGTTTTGAATTAGTGGCATTCATCTGATTAGAAGCTTCATTTTGATCTTCAGCATGAATTTACTCTAAACTTCAGGCTAGATTTGAGAGCTGTTTATCGTATGTGTGCTAACTAGCTCACAGAGGAGACAGGAGGAATTCCCAGGTTAGAAGGGAGGGAAAGGAAGTCTCACATACTTGATACAGAAAAACAAATTGTATTAATTGTCCTATTAATTTTTTTTTTAATAAGTTACCTGCAAATAGGGCAGTTTGATTTAGTTCAGAGGCTTGCTACCACCATGCAGCACCAAAGGAGCACTTCAGAATTTCCTGTTTCTCCAATACATATAATTTGGACAGTTGGTCTAAGTCACAGATAAAACCACTACGAGGCACATGTTTAAATTTTTTAAACTTCTTCCTGTCCTGGATGTGTAAGTATTCACATGTGTGTGTGTTTGTATATTCTGTGCTGTTCTTACATTTTTTACATTTTCAACCCACACTGTTAATAAGGAGAAAACTCAGAGAAAATATAATAATCCATTCCATGTTTTGACTACTGTAACAGAAATTTACCCACAATCACTGAAAGAGGAAATAAACCCCAGGCTTCAAAGATTTATTTATTTTCTCAACTTGGTAGACTGAGAAAGAAGTAAAGAAGAAGGAAGAACCCATCAGGACCTTCAAAAGCAGCGCTAGATGTTGGAATGAAACAGAAAAATAGGATTCAGTCTACCTGAGGTAACATGTCTACAAGTGGGAGCTGCAGTGCACCTTTAAACGGGCTAGCCTGGGTGTCACCAGCAGTCCATGAGCTCTTGCCCTCAACTCAAACTGAGCTGTTCTTAGCACAGCAGTGCAGAAACACACCACAAATAACTGTAATTCATTTTCTTAGAGCTGACCTTCAGTCAGCTGGTTATTTATGGGGTTTCCCCTAGGAGGAGCACCCTGATTCCTCAAGTAGACAGCCTGGTTGGGGAAAAATGGGGCATGGGCAGAACATTTGCTCTGATCATCAGTACTGATTTAACACAATAGCCATTCACATGCTTTGGCAGCCACTCGTGCCGCAGTCAAAACCAAGCTTTGCATAAACATCTACCACCTCCCACAGAAAGACTAGGATGGGATGTGTGGTTTAGACTCAGACCACTAACTGTACATACATCAGATCAGAGGCTTGTTCCATTGCACAGGCATGCCCACAGGTGGTGAGTTAATACTGAAAATTTGTGAGGAAGGAGCTTAGCACAATTACCATAGCTGGAAAACATGAAATGAAACAAGCGTTTCCTTCTGTCAGTGCAACAGCTTTGGGAATTGTTCTTGTACACTTGGCAACAAAAGACAGAGAGAAAGAGCTGCTGTTTAGAAGATAGGAGCCCTCCCTGGCAAATATAAATAGCTGAAAATATGCCATTACTATTGGCTCCTCTGCAACTTTCAAAGCATGCTAGTTCCCTATTTAGGATGTTTTAAGAGTACGTCTACAGAGAGACCATATTTTCACTAGGAACAATAAAAAAATACATCATCTTATCTTTAACCTGACCATGCCATAGGCAATTAATTTGTTTGCTTTCCTAATGAAAAGTTAAATAAAAATGACATAAATATTTAATCAGCAATCTTTCCCTCTTGCCAATATGTGGTTGGTTTCTCATAGCAACAACTGCCATGCCATTGTCAACAACAGGCCACTTGAGTTACTGCAAGCCTGGACTAATTCCACTGAACATAACAGTCCTACATCTGTCCTTCATCGCAGCCGTTCACCTGGTGCCAGCTGGAAGGCTTGCTCATGGTGGTTCTGCAAGCCAAGGGTCAACAAACAGTGCCAGTCCCAATCCCTCCCACCTCCCTTGGCTCTTCTCCCTTGGATGCTTCTCCTACAGGGATGCAGGAACAAGTGGTGCTAAACACACAGGTAGCTATGTGCCCTCCCGAAAGAGTTGAGCACAAATAGCTCTGTGACAGTGAAAAACAGGGGGAACAGAAACCCAAGCTTGTTCAGCAGTTTCAGAAGTTAGCCCAGATTCAAAGTGGTGTGTCAGGAGCCACATTTGATCCACCATCATCTCACTATGATGACATTAAATCTTTTATCTCATAGTCCCTACTGCATTCTCCCTTTTGCCAGTCAGTCATGCAAAGTCCCTGATTTCATTCTGCAGATGATCATGCCATTTGTCAGTGAACCAATTTTCTGCACATGACCTTCTCAATATCTAGTTTGCCTTGGTCAAAGACCCAATTAAAGATTCTTCCTTCATCAGTAAACTGTTTATATACCACTTTTTTTAGCGTAATAGCACATCAGTCAAGACGCCAGCAGTCACCAAAAGTAGGTTTCACACTCCATACTAGGTGGCTGTTTGTTTCTCGAGCTGCCTATAAATTTCACAGCACAACTAATAGCGCATGAGAGCAGCTAAATGTGAGGAAAATTATAACAAACTGAACTATAATAGCTTTTTATTGCAGTTTATGTGCCAGTGTCTAAAAACCTAGAAATATTATTGATCAAATCACTATTATTGCAAATAATTGCATGTAACAGTGAATTATTCTCTCTTAATATTTAACTGCAAATGAAACTGTCTATATAAATTATCTGGAGCAATCCTGAAGACAAGGACTTAATCAGAAATCAATCAGCACGTATGCACTTTGAATTTAATAATAAGAAACTGTCAGTGCAGGTAGAAAATTTCCCAAGTTAGATTTCACCATAGTTACTAGCCTGTTAGAAGAATATGAAATATGATTTCAAAAATCCCTGTGACCAATTGACTACATGTGTCAACTTGCCTTGAAAGATTAACTTAATTATGCAGAAAGGGGGAAACAGAGCTGGTAGGATTGGTAGGATTTAAAACTCTTTGATGTATATTTCTTAAGTGCTGAGATAGGGCAGTTGAAACCACAAATAATACTATGAAAATGTGCTGTTTAATGTAAATGTCATGGACACATCATCTTTGAATGGAAAGTGTTATGAAATCCTTGACCAAGCTGGAAGTTATCTCAAAGAGGTCTTATTAAAAGATGGTTTCTTACATCTTGTTATTGTAGGACTAAAGAATCTCATCAAAGTTAGTGGGAAATGACCTTGTGGTGAAAATTGCTCATTTTTCTGAATTGGCACCTTTGCATTTTCTATTTCTTCTTAGATAATGAACTCATTTTCTTGGGTTCCCAGGTTCATGAGGCCAAATTCAGAGGTCTTAGACACCACATGTCCCCCAAACCCACCAAAACTAGTCTAAAAAAGCCTCCTCATCTGTCACCAGAGCTTGGAGGTACCCAAAATTACCAGCTACTGCCCTAGCATGTCTTTATAATTTTCTGGACATCAGGAGATGTGCATACCCTTCTTACCCAGAACAGTCCCATTTGGGGAATTTTAAGGGCTCTGTTCTGTTTAAGCTGAATGGGTCTCCAGAAAATAGACGCACTCTTACATTTATAGCATGTCCTCACAGAATTCCTACCTTCTAGACTATTTTTAGTCAACGGAGAGAGTCAGGCAATTTTGAGGTACCACTCATCTGACCCATAAAGAGATCTGCTTTAGAACTGAACCACGGGACATGAAAGTGGGCATTTGCCTCCGCTGATTATGAAAGAAGACCAGCGTGACTGAACTTCTGTGTGGTCACCAACATTTGAGCAGATGCCTCCTACCTTCACATCTAATGCACTGAGGATACCAATACCATCGAACGAACTTGCAGATACTTCATACACAGAGAGTAGATTTTGTAGGGCAGTAGATTTGATAGTGACAGCAATTCTGGTTAGATCTGTTAGGCTTAATTTACCCTAATTTTACGGAGAGGAGGACGGGAAGTACAGATATAAAATTCACATCATGTGAGGAAAGTCTGAAATGTGAAATGAGTTTTTACATTGGAGAGAAAATTCAGATTTTTTTAATGTTTATGGCATCCTAAAAATTCACTAAAAAAAAAATAAAATCAAAGTGGGGAGATTATTTCCCCTGTGAAATATTTCATTATGACTAGACTTCAGCACATTCTTTAGGTGTCCTTGAATGTCCATTACATTTTTTTTCCACTTTCAAATCCAAATGTTTGTCTCAGACCCCGAAGCACAACAGAATAGTTTCTGCTTGTTGCATCTCAGGCCATTTATAGCTGTAAAATTATGTCAAAGGAAAGAATTTTGCTAAGTCAGGCATTAAAGAGAATTGTAATATAAGGGCAGGTTTTGACATAATTTTTTCCAATGTATTGTTTAAGCCAGATCAGAAGAAATTTTGTAGCAAAAGAATAACGTTGCAATTTTATCAGGTGATGAAACAAATGTGCCATCTTAATTTGACCTTCAGATATACTCTATTTGGTTGAATGACTGGCTGCTTACTCCTTTATATTTAAAACACAGATATACAACCTAGGATAGAAAAACAATCACTTAATAGAAAACCTACAAATGAACTTGTATACGACAGTGACAAAGTATTGTAACAAACAAAACCTCTTATTTTAAATACGAAGTAAGAAATATTTTGCTGTAGAGAAACAGCGCAAAGAAAAGTTTAAGAGAAAAACATCTTTTATATAGTACGATTTAAAGGGTGCTTATAACCCCAGGGACAAGTGCTATTTCCTGTTACACTAGCACAGTTTTATTTAATGAAGACAAACCTGGATTTGCTTGCTACTGTTCAAACTAGACATCATGATTCAAAGAACAGGAGTTTTGAAAATCTCCCCAGAGAATTACCAGCAAGACTGGCTTTTCAGGGAACTTCATCAGAAACTCGGAAGGTGTCTTAATGCCTTTTGATGTGTGTGTGATGCCTTTCAGAAGACCTCAGGGCTGAGAGTGGAAGCTTCAGAGGGACAACACGCTGCTGAGAGTAAGGGTGACTGTGACATAGAAAACTTTCTTCTTGGGCCACAGTGCGTTTTTTTACAAACATCACAGCACGCCTCTTCATTTTGCATGTTTTAAAAAATAAGAAACTGACACTTAATGCAGTAAAATGAGTTTACTTACAGGAGTAAGTAAAACCACTAAAGCGTGGTAGTTTCCCTCCCTTCCCATGCTCTGGCTCCACAGCTAGGTGTAGCTCCCTTGCTAGTCATTTACATCACTTTTCAGAAGAACGCCTCTAACTTACTAACACTGCCATCACATTTTCTGGTTTACTCAAACCCAGTTTAATCTGGTTACTTCTCACTTTGACTACTGACTATGGAGCTAAGACAGCTTAATCCTCGCCTGCATTCCCCAGGTAAAATGCCACTGAATTCAAAAGTATGAAAAGGAACTACAGACCATAAAATTACGTTTATGAGGAAAGAAAAGCTAAAAATACTCTCCTTTTCAAAGAGCTTCTTCATGTTTTCTTCATGACATCAGTGCTTTGAAAATACACAGTGCTACATAGCTGCTATTACAATTACTGTATCTAAACCCAAGCTATTCAGGTTTTCATAGAAAAACTTAGAGAAAAACCTAAAGCCCAATACTCTAGTCCAATAAAAAACACGCTTTTGAATGTTTTTATGAACTGGTTTCACAAAACACATGCACATATCCATGATATACAGAGGACAACTAAGGTAGCACATTAATATTTCCCTTCACAATATTTGATAAATGAGTCAATACTCACAATCAACCTCCTATTTCCTACATGTGCTGCCATTGCTATATTTTCCTAAGCTAGATATATTTTACTGTGACTTATTTTGCATTTCTTGTTTCAGTTAAGCAGGACTCTATATGGATCTAACAATGGCAAAAAAACCCACACAAATGGAAAAGTATCACCTCTTTAATATATTGACAACAGATGGATGATTATTGTATTGCTAGGTGAACTCTTTCTATGTAAGAAACAGCAGACCAGTATAAACTAACATGAACAGATTTATAACCATTGGGTGTAGGCATTAGGTGAAATATTGTCCCTATGGAGTGAAAAATTAATTTTTCAAGATGCTGACCTTCAGAATTGCTGATCTATTTATACCTCCAGGTTTGCAGCATGTGAAAGAGAACTTCAAGTTGTTGCCTGGCACATGCACCTTTAGACTCTACAGTCTCTTTTTTTGTTCTGGAACAAATGAAAGAAAATAGTAATAATGAAGTTCAAAAGAAACAAATACTGTATGGTAGATAGCTCTTTAAATCTTCAAAGCTAGGAAATTATTAGCAATTAGGCATTAGGAACATTTAAATAATAAAACTCAAGTAAAAATAACATATTTTTGCCAGCCTTTAAAGACATTAGTTAACTTCTCTAATATTTAAATATGTTTTTTAAATAATTAAAAAGGATTTGGGATACTTTCCTTTTCATTTTTACATCCTCGCTCTACATATACACAGACAGCATCTTTCCATGGACATATCAGTGCAAGACAAAGCAAAGCAAAACAAAACCACAATAAATACTGCTTGCCTTTAAAGAGGAAAATCAAAGCAAAATTCAGTACCTGATGAACTCCTTTCCCTATTGTTTCAAAAGTAAGAGTACACCATGGAATGAAGCACTGTTTTCTTATTTAATTCAGTTGCCAAACCTCCCAAGGGGAAAGGATGTCTGACTTATGAACTAATGCCTCGGGAGTTCTCAGAATTCTTGAAGTATTTAGTTCCTTTACTGCCTTTGTCCTTCATTCCTGATCTTCACATAAGAAGGTTAAAAAACAGCCTGAGTCTTGACAGGCAGGTTTACATGCGAGTTAAACCGCTATGGTTTGCATTTCTTGCTTCTCACATGACAAATGGGGATTAATTATCTATATCTTTAATGGTGTGCTTAAAAATAATATCGGGAAAAATCAGGCAGAAAATAACAGCAAGGATGCTTTTGTTCAGTGCTTTTTTTTTGGTTTTTTTTTTTTTTTTTTTTGCAACATAATAATGCTTGCTGTAGAGACCTAGAAGTAAGTTCATTTTGGGGGCATATTTTTGTAGTGCAGTGGTGCAACACTGCTTGGTTTGACTTTTAAATTTCTTTCAGATATTGAAAAGTTCTTAAGTTCAGTGGCATTCATTTTCATTTTAACCATAAAGTAAAATTTCCATACATTTACCATAATTCCATGAAATTTCTTTCTCTTTCTAGGGTGGTTTTTCTTTACCTCCCTTGTATAGATTGTCTCCACCTGCTTACAAACATTTAACAGTAATCAACAGACATTAAAAGGCTAGGTGCCTTCCTTGCTGCGGAACAGAAAACATGCCAAACATGTTCTTGCCCTTTGAGACATAACTACACACCAAGAAGGCTTTTTGAGCACGCTAAATGAACTAAGAAGATCAGAAATTTTCAGCTCTAAAGTTTCCCATGAAGAGCTGCTACATTGGTGACACTCTTTACTATCCTATTCTCACCTTTTCCAGGGTTGGTGGGGTTGAAGGTGGCATTTCTGACTGACCACTGAAACCAGCAGGGAGACAATGGAAAGGAAGAAATCCATTACACCTTTTATACTCATCAAGGAATGCTAAACCAGTATTTCTTCCTTTGTTTCATCTGCTACGGCTCAATAAGAGTGCTGAGGAGTCTCTGTACTTCACTGTTCAAAGCCAAGATGATCAAGAGAAAGCCCTCTGTGAACCTTCTAAGTGTTTTTCACCTCTGCAGAGCCAAAGCGCAAATTTGTTGACAGGCTATTTCTCCTCACCTTCAGGCACCTCTTTCTTAAAATATGGGGGGCAGGGGGAAAGGGGAAAAAAGTGACTGTTTCCCTGACATTCAGAAAATCCCTGTTTTTTACACAGTCCTCCTCCAGAACCATGTTCACCTTGTAGGTCTTCTCAATGAAACAGGGATGGTTGGTAGGTCAGGGAGCCGAAAAGAGTAAAAGGAAGTCAGAGAAGCCAGGAACAAAGAAAACTGCGGCAAAAGGGGCACTCTCATGGAGCAGTAGCAAGTAACTAACAGTACAAGCCGTCCATGAGTGACTGTCATTTAGAAAACTCAAGCAATGAGCAGTCTGGAGGCATGGGGAGTGAAAAGCATGTCCCATGAAACAAGTACACAGGATGCGGGGCACACTTCAGCCCATAAAACGCCTACACGAATGCCCATAACGTGCTACCATCTGGCCCTCAGAGTACATTACTACAGTTGAGTAAGATAATTCAGCAGTAAGCTTTATAGTCCATGGCAGATGCTTCGCAGCATAGACAGGACATGGGCATGATACCATAACACCAACCGGAATCCCTTACACAGGAGACCATGGAAACAGGGAAGTCACCATTCTGGGAACATACACTTCACTAAGGGACTGAAACCAAAGAATTTAGATGGACAACATAAATGAAAAAAAAATATTAAAAGGAGGCAGGGAAACGTTTCTGCCATTGACTATGAAGGTTACATACAAGATACTGTTTAGAGCAAGCTTCAAATGACAACAGATGGTGTTTACACGATTTCAATCCTACTTGACTCTTTTATGGATATATCACTTATCTATTGCTCCATTGCCATATAAACAAAGAATAAAGGAAGAAGTTTAAATACTTGTTTTGATTGTGCATTTTCTTTGCCGTATTGCAATGGCTGCTGTACATAATTTCATACTTCAGTTGACTCACTATGATACTCATTATGAAATAATAAAACTATGAAATAATAAGTTATACAAAACATACATTTCTGTAATGTCCCTTAAGACACATGCTTGAATCTAGACATAAAATAAAATCATCTTTCTGTTTAGAAAGGTTTGGCAGAATTATATTTAAAGTTGAATAATTTCTTCTACATTGTTTGTTAATGCATTGATACAAACAAAACCACAAGGGTTAAAACAGGAATACAGCATACCATTGTGAACATTTAGAAGTACTTGTACGTCTCTATTATTTCCTCATATCCCCTCTGTAGAACATTCTATAACATGTATTTGAAGTGACAGCACGTACACCATCATATCCTGAATCATTTCAAATTACCATATGTACATAGACATGTATACATGCATATTTCACACTTCCAAGAAAATGTGTTATAGACGTTCTGGTATAATAATATCTGTAATCCTAAACGAGTTACCTTTTCTATATGAAACAATTTTCTCTCTCTGCCTCTACTATATTAGGACAGAACCCATGGTTAAGAGAAAGCAAAGACAGAAGAAGAAATGCTACTGGCTGCTTTGAAGTTACCAATGAACATTGACTAGGATGGACCCATAATTTCACCTACTAGGGAGATCCCGTGTACCCTCTGCAATGCATACAGTCAAAAGCAGCCTTCCTTCCTAGCAACTGACGTCATAACGTCAAAAAGTCTAATAATTGATTATGGGGAAGAAAAGAGACAAGAGTCCACACTGTTTTCTTCACCTCCTTCTGACAACATGGGAATATCTGAATCCGTGGGCTCTCAGCTGTGCTTCCAGCAAGGAAGGGAGTATTCACCATCCCCTCACCTTGGACGGCAGCTCAAAGCCACGGTTTATTTTTAAACACTTTAATAATAGAAGGCTGAAATAACCTTCTGAGGTTTGAACGGGTCGGATCCAGTGTGCACATCTGACAGCATGATAACTAACACTGCCTGCACAGCTAGAAACAGCCAGAGATACTTTGAAGTAAACTTGATTGAAGTACACCAGTCGAGCGCTAGGTGTGTTTTGAAGGCAACCCCTCAGGCTGCGGCTTCTCACTGCTCCTCTGCCCAAAGCACCGGCTCAGTGAGCAGGCTCTGAAGCAGCTGCAGCTGAAGCACGGTGACTATTAATTGTAGATAGAAAAAGCCATTACAAGTGCCAGGGGAAGAATAAAATCTCTGAAGTCTCAGGCATGGGGAGCTGCTAAAGGAAAAACACAAAGTAGCTTTAAGCTGCAGTATCTTCCTCTCATAAAGCACAAAGAGAGCAGGCACCAGTGAATGTAAAATCGGTAACTGCAAGAAAAAAATCTAGTTTGCCCTCTTGCCATTGATAACAACTTGGTTTGCACAAAATACATGACCCTACATATTCTGTGAGTATAGGAAGACTTGTTAAAACAAAATCTATATTTAAATCTACAAAGAAGGGCAATTCAGAGTTAGGGCTCCTCCAAAAATGTCATTCCATAAGGCACTTTCGCACCAGTCAACTTCCAGCCAGTTCCCTCTGTAGTGAAAGGAATCACTCTCTCCACTTACTACACAAGGTTCCTCAGAAGACTGTCCTCTGAATTTGGCTGTGGTTTCATAAGAAGCACTGTCATTCTGACTTAAATTTTCCCAGCTCACACGCTTTTTAAGTCATCCATTTCCAAGTCCCGTTCACAGCACAGCTGCACAAGGCTTTGTGGCAAAACAGCAAAAGGAGCAATACAGGAGGGGAAAAAACAGGCTGGTGACAAAGCAGGACTACCACAGGCCAGTACCACACATACGGCTTTGTTTGATAAAACCTTGGCCGTGGTTGGTTAATGAAATGTCTGAATTTGAGTGATGAAATCTCCTCTCATCCACCACCCCACACCCTGGTGGTTAGGGGTGGCAAATAACACAGCAAGCCTCAGGGCCAACAGGAGTCGCTGCGTTAGGAGCCTGCCCCTTTCTCACTGCAGCCAGCCTGTACAACAATCCCTATGGCCTTCCACAGCGACGCACATCCTGAAACACCCAGTGAACAACAAAACACTGAACAGTCATATTTCAGTAATGTTTACTGGAATAATCAGTCTGCCACAGAATGATTAGTACTCCCTGTGCAAAATACTGTGCGTGTTTCATTCCCCATGCTGACAGGGATGCTAAACACCGTGTTTGCCCCTACAACAAGCACCTACAGCCAGTGAGAAATAATAATTGTCAAAAGGGATATGATGGAGAAGGGTGCATGAACAAACAAACGTAACCAGACTTCTTCCCTCCAGGATGAACCAGATATTATTGTGATCAGGAGTCACAGAGGTCTTAGTCCTGATTTAGTACAGTGAAAGCATCACCATCACCATGCTGCCAGGCTCTAAGCAGAAGAGATGGAAGGACAAAAAGCCACAAACAAAATTTCTCTGAAAATCACACAGGGCATCACATGGGGATTTACAAATGACAATTGTCTTTCCCACTGCTTCATGCAAGGCATCTTTCCTTAGGTCTAGATGTGGGGAAGGTAGCAAACAGTCACATGGCTCCTTTGGGTTTCAGTGCTAGTTGCCAACACTTAACACATTCAAATTGAAGGCCTTCAAACTGGAACTGCACAGCTAAAGCGACACCTTTTTCACTTTACTTCACACCACTTCCAGCATTTACATACATTATCACCTTAGAGGTTGTTGACTCCCCTTAGCTGTACAACTGAAGATGGGACAGAGGAAAGACTAACTATATTTTTCCTTGCTAATCAAATTCAGTAAGGCCTTAATTTGCATCAAAACAACTTTTTGTTGATGAATAAAGAGGGAAGATTTAAACAGAAACAATCCAGCTCAAACAGCTTATTCCAGCAATGGAAAGTGACAGCATATGCACACATATAATCACATGGGAAATAATAATAGTACGTCCCAGTGCACTGCATAGCATAAGAAAGCCAACTGCCCAAGGGATATGTCAAGAATGATTTATTTGTATACAGGGCTCCCCTTCCATGTGTCACCGCCTGATTTCTTCAATGGAATTACCAAAACCTCGGTGGAAAAATAGCTATAGCTTCTTTCCCTTACCTTATCTCTTGTCATTTGAAAATAACTTAAATAGTCCTTGAAAAGAAACATAGGATCTTTCTCAGTAGTTAAAAAATTAGAGGAAGCTGTTTAAAAAGACTTTGCTTCTAACTTATATTCACACACAAGTAAGCAGATAAAATGTTTAGATTCTACTGAAAATATCAGTATTTTGAGCTGAAAAACACATTGCTAATTCAGAAACTGATTGATGGCTTTTCTTGTCTCTTCCTGTAGGTATTATCTCACGTAACCTTCTGTCTCAATATTGTCCAACTTTTCCAACATGACTCTTGCTTCTGTATACCCATTATTTAATTTCAAACTACTCAGGTGTATAAATAAAGTATCCATAGATAGAAGTCACAAAGCTACTATAATCTCCTCACAAGACTACTCTCTTCTTACTATCTCCTGTTACCTCTTCTTTTCCCAAATCCTCCACTGCAACTTCCCTGGAAAAGTTTAAAGCAATCAGTATCTACCAGATAAGGAGCTGAAAAACAGACAACATAAACAACTGGTGGTATCATTGGCCTTTTCCTGTAAGAGCCGCTTCTGGAAGAGGATGGTTAGTTAGAACTTTGCCAAAGTTCTAGAAACACTACCTGCAGTATGAGCATCATCCAGTGCACAGGAGCAAGTGGAAGTATGAAACAATGCTGCCTCATCCCGTGGCCTGACATTGGATATTGTGTCAGTGGCCTGACATCATGGATATTGTGTTTACAAATCTCCAGTTGTATTAACACTTCAGAAATCAGAATCCCTCCAAAGGCAAAGGCAGTTCTTCTGGACAGGATCCCTACAGTTCCCATTACTGTGGGACTTCAACAGTTAGTCCATCCTCCCCTTCATCTTCTTGTGTTCTGCCTGCCACAAAAGCCCTTAATGACACAATCTTGTTTCTCATGCTATTTCTAGACATACTGAAAACTTGAAAAAGTGCAAGTTCTTAAAAGATTTCCAGGTGACTTTTGAAGATCACTGAGCTTCAACTATGGCTGAGTGAGATTTTGGACAAATTAACAAAAACATTATGAAGCAAGATCACCTATGACATAAAAATGATGACATGGGACACCATTATGTTGAAACAGAACAGTTTGCAAGAAGATGAAGCTGATCTCAGCACAGCCAATTAAAGTGTGTCTGTATGAAACACATTGATCAGTAGCACTGAATG
This sequence comes from Ibidorhyncha struthersii, assembly GCA_013398815.1. NCBI lineage: Eukaryota > Metazoa > Chordata > Aves > Charadriiformes > Charadriidae > Ibidorhyncha > Ibidorhyncha struthersii. Next base: position 157,409 of record VZSZ01008814.1, read on the forward strand.
GCATAGATGACAAACTGCATTAAACAGCTTTGTTTTCCCTGATTTACTTGTTACTGTCAAGGGAAGTAAGGACAGAAATTTTACACAGACTCATAAAATGACATAACATTGACCACATTTTGACCTAGTCATTAATCTAGATGGATAGAAATGGTCAACACTTGATATGACACAGCATTTTTAAACAGGATGCATTTGGTATTTCTGTTGATGCTCTGCCTACATTGCGCCAGAGATAGAAGCAAACTACTGCTATTGTTTGCTTGACAGCATTGAAGATTGTCGCCAAAGCAGTCCTTGGGCAACTGCAAATCTGGTGAAAGAAGCTGCAAGTGTTAAGCGTGTGTCCCAGTCAAAGGGAAGGAGCGGTAGTGCCACTCTCTGAAGTGAGACAGGTAGGCACACGAGAAGTTACAGTCCAAGTGCCACACAGGGAGCGCACAAGGTATATGCCGCAGCATGTAAGCATAGCTCCAGCCATGTGGGAGCCAGAAAGTTTCCTGATTCCCAGCACAGAATTTAAAGGCTTGTTCAGGAGGGGAGGAGGTGGGATGTACCAGAAAATACAAAGGCAGAAGAAACCCAGCAAACACAGGAAGACACCATCATGGCATTATTCGGAGAGGCAGTGCAGAGACAGAGCTCCTTGATGTGAAACATACTGAAAGGTAGAGGTCGGAATTTCTACATAAGCGCCCACACCCAAAGTACTTCTAACATTACTTTAACAATATATTTGACACAGTATGATTAGGTAGTGACAGCTTTATTTCAGCAGTAACAATTACTGCCATCCTCCATGCTAAACTGCAGAAAAGAAAGTAAAGATATAAACATTCAGTCAGGTTTACTGATGAGCTCGAGTTATGCAGGGTAGAGGATTTCATGTCTTATATGTTTTCAGTTTGCCTACAGAAAAAATACTGCATTCATTTATCATCAGCCAATTTGCATAAAAGAGAACAAAAGCATAAACAATCATCGAGCATTTTTATTTTCAAAATGTTGCGGTCACAAGCCTCTCTTGCAAATTTCATAACCTGAGTTATTTTCCACCCGTATTAGATAAGCGAGGCAGGGATGATTACGCATTACACAAATTGCATTAGACAAACCTCTAGAATGAACTATACGTTCTGAGCTAATGCCTTTTAATCATAGGCCTGCATCAGCAACTGGGGAAAGTCACCCAGCTGGAGAGAATGACTGGGGTGTGTGTAAGGAGACTCAATCCCCAAAAGTCACCTTGCCTCCTGGACCACAGAGGCTGAGCTGAAGAGGGTGGGAAAACCTTCCCTGAGTCCCTTAAAAATGTATGAGTTGCAAAGGTCAGCAGCAATTAATTTCTGCAACGTTCCTGATGCTCTGCAGCCCCCTAACAACCAGTCTGGAGTCAGCTTTGCGTCCCCTTTCCATACCCCCCAAATAACCCGAAAAGGTTACCTGGAAGCCTGAAAACAAAACAGATGCATGCAGCTCTCTGAAACACACATACACCACAGAGATTACGCCAAGGGCTAGCACTATAAACGTACCACAGTCAGGATGCAATCAGGAACAGGTTTGCTTTATTCATAACAAGAACCCCATCACCTCACCACGCAAACACGAATCTGTGGCGAAGAGAGAGGTAGTTTGTGCAGCATTAGTTACGCTTAGTAAGTCATTTCCCCCTCTTCTTGAGCTCTTTTTAAGAAGCATGGGATAGACATCTGTTCATTTCGTTGTTTGACTGCTGGTAAGCAGACAATAAGGACTTGTAAGTATACATAAATAGTGCAGTTATCAGTTCCTCTAAATACGGTTATGAATTACCACTAATTCAGTATGGAAGACTTCAGAACCTACTATTCAACTACCTAAACATAAATTTCTTTCTCTCCATAACTACCAGGACTCATTCAAGTACATATAAACCTAGATCATTACCTGAAAGATTTCTAGGCTTTAAGTCATTTTGTTTGTTTATTTTTTAATATACACTGTCCTTGCATTTAAACGGGCTTTTTATTTCCCTGAGAAATATGAAATATTTCACATAAGGAAGCAAAATCAGCCTGTATGAAAGCGACATTTCTTCAGAAACAAGCAAATGTATGAATCTTACAGTTTTACAACCCTTTCTATTACACAGGAAGATGCAAATTAACATGTAATGTTAGTGAAGCACCTGTGGAAGTAAAAAGAGGAAATTGCCAGTTTTTAAGAAAGCGCTGATAACATTTGTAATATTCAGAAGAAACAAAGTAGAGTCCTCCATAAATTATTTAATGCACATCTTAAATATATAAAATTAAAAGATTCCTATCTTCTGCTATTAATTCAATTGTAGTAGTACCAAACCCTTCAATTGCAACAAAAGCAGAATTTTGCAAACACTGAACTGACAATTCCCTGCCCCAGAGAGTTTCTAACATAATTTGAATCCGTGAAATCAGGAATGGCTTAATTGCTTCAAAATTTTAGATGAAGAATATAACTATCTATTTGATGAAAGCATTGAAGAAGTTTCTGAATAAGCTTAGTGAAAAGGCTATTTAATTAATTATAAGAATACAGCTTTGTGTATAGTTATTTCTACTTGCATCAACTTGGATAGCCAACGAGCCTTAATTAGTTGCAATTTTGACAGAGCATGATCTTCAGGGACAGTGGAGTCATTTTACATTACAGCAATTAATCTGTTAAGCCCTGTAGCTGTATGCTTAAAAGGTACATAAAATTTATTATTCATGCAGAATAGAAGTAGATTGCATGGATTATGTGAAAATAACACAGTTGCACAGTAGTTGATTGTCTCTCTCTAAAATAGGTACATACATTAAGGTTACATTTGTAAGTATATATACATTATAATTTGTGTGTTCTAAATATAACTATGTGCATTATATAGAATTTATACATACATACACACACACAACCATTCACTCATTAATAAGGACAACGTTCCTTGCCATTTCAATCAGCTAACACACACCGAAATGAGAATTTGGGTTCTCCATGCTCATTCTGAAAACAGATTCCTAGAACTTGTTTACACGAACACTGGCACTATGGACACCCGCCTTCCTCCCAGCTATATAAAAGTCATCTTTCTCTCCAGTCACGTAAGCAAGGCTTTGCATAGTGCCCTGTCACAGCATTTAACCAACAGGTCCTGCCAACCAGTTGCCTCTTTTTCATGCTTAGCCCTCACCAATTAAATATTAGAATAATAAATCTGGTAAAATTACTCTATCCTTTATTTTTACGGCTGATGCCCCAGTTTCTTTGGATCATTGGGCTATTTTATATGGAATGCAAAAAGAAGGCAACTAGCATATGCAGCTTTATGCAGGAATTAATGTAGATGACTGTACCATAGATATCTAAATCTAGGTTCCCTTCATGGACAGTAGAGAGAAAGAAGCATTCCTAAGAGGCACAGCATCTCAGCCCAAAGTAAAGATTTTCTTCTGCTATTGCAGCCCAGATGGGCATAAGATAATGGTCCTGGAACACGTAAACTGTTTGATGTACTCAGTTCCACAGGGAAAAGCTGGGAGAAGTGGGAAGCTTTGCCGGAGATGATATCTTCTGTGTGTGAAAGGTATATACAGACAAGTGCAAAAAGAAGCAAACATGAGGGAACAAACAGAAAAGACTTCAGGGGAAAACCTCATAGATAAACTCACACCCACAGAAACGCTGGAAAGGGCAAAGCACGATTTAGGTCCAGGGTGGTTTAACTTCATCAGCTGCAGAGGTTCTTCTCTGTCTCCTCAAAGGAAAATGCAATGTAAATACCAGTAACCACCAGGCAATGTACCTACTAGAAGGAACTGCGGGTTCTATGGATGATAAAGAAACCGGAGCATTAGCATTTCCTTTCATTTTCTAGTAGATGGACCTACTGGGGCTTGCTGTGTTGCAGACAGGACCAGACAAACGCAACAAGAAGGGTAATTCCACAACTCTCCTGTCACCAAGTAATAAAGACAGGAACTATTTTGCCTTTTAATTCGCCCTCAGGACTACTTTATACAGCCATGACGTCTGAGTGATAGGCACTTTGGGTGCCAATATTAACATTAGCTTCCTTACTTTTATGAACTGTGTTGCTAAGAGATGCTCATGTGCAACTTTTACTCTAAGGTTACAACTTTTTTTCTTTTACTTTCCTGTGAATTTTCTCCGAGTCCTCACTTGCCATGGCACCCACGCCATAAACTTCAGTGCTGATCCAACTTCTCCAAAGCCCATGAAGTAACCAGATTTTGTCTGGAAGCTTCTCTGCTTCATGTGACTTTAAAGAAAAAAAAACAACAGACATTTTATTAAAGCACCAGTTTTAAGAATTCATTTACTGAAAATTTTAACTTTATTCATTCAGCATGACCAATGCAGACAGGAACACATACAGGCATTGTGCATCACGATTCAGGGTGAAATGGTCAAAATCAATAGGTAAGCATGGAATAGTTTCCACATTCATTTATTAGCCTGCAAATAAATGACTGAAGGTCAGTTATTCTTTTCTTTTGCCATACTGAAGAAGGGAACTACACATGGGAGGTCAGAGACTCAATTTATTTTCTTGTTGAATACATGGCTGTGTCTAAAAGAAAATAATTGTTAACACATGGAAGTGCTCGTGGTCCTGTCTCTTTCCACAGCACGTTTTAGACTGAGGAGGAAATTATTTGCTAATTCCTGCTAATTCTAGGGAGTAGAAACATTGTCACTAAACTCAACTAAAATTACTCAGACCCTGTGTATTTTTTTTAGTGATTTTTTAACTCCCTGGCCAACGAATAGTCGGACACATGGAAACCTCATGTTGCTAATGCCTCCCACCAGGATCATCAACACAGCCAAAGCAGACATTTTCATAGGCTGCAAGTAAAACTATCATTGAAGTATTTAACCAAATTGATTGAATATATTTCTGCTGCGCCAACTCCTACATCTTTTCAGGCTGACTGGTACTTGGTTTTGCACTAGCACTCTACTCTGAAATGCTGATTATTTTTCAAAAGGCACTGGGTAAGCCTGCAGACAGAAGGACATAGATGCTAATAAATCCTCAATGAAATATTTCCTAGAGATTTGTATTTTAAGTGTTTTCTTAGGAAAAAAAAGCAGCAGAAATGCAAATTATAAAGACTGTATTCATACATTTTTAATAATTCTCAATTCAGTATCAATATTTAGATATTTAGATGCAATAAATCTGTCATGGAATCTACATCGTCTGTAGTCTTATCTGAGGGTGAACTAAATACTTGGCACGGCAGACAGCCTCAGAAACATTAAACTGGTTATTCATACATAACACTTACAGCTCAATAAAATAAAATAAAATCTAAAGAAGGGAGTGAAAGTCACAGCTTCCACGTATAGCCCAAGTCCAAGCCTTGGAGCAGAATTCCTGCTAAAAGTAGCACTATCCTGCCAGTCCTTGTTTTCTTATTAGAAAGATTTTCTAGCTAGCAGAAATCCACAGCCATCATGTGTTTTTGCTTTAAGCTCAGATTTTCACAGGCAACATCTCACTTTGAGTCTAACTTTAGCCAAGGGTTACCTTCCTTGTGTTCTAGTCAATCTTAGGTTTGTTACCACAAGGGTTGCAGGCAGCATCTCCCCTCCAGCACTTATTGTCCTTATCAGGGGTAGACAATTAACATTTGCTTAAGGGACTTAAAGAGAGCACTCAGTTCTCCCCTTTCTCAGTAGACTGCAGTTCAGCTAAATATCAGCCCTCAGAAAAGTTTCAGAAAAGTAAATCTTAAAACTTTTTTCAGAGGAAAAGAATACTCTAGTTTGGTTCAGAGGCTTAATAGTGTATGAGAGAAAAATTCTTCTCCATCTGACTAAAAGGCTCCTTCATATCAAAGCTGTGGCTGAGCTTGGGTCTGGGAGTTTTGCTGAGCTCATGGGTCCAGGAATTTGTTCTCACTTGTCCTGAAACTGTGCTGTGGTCAAGACCCAGATGGGCAACTCTTCCCTCTCTTCCCCCGTGCAAAGGTTTCCCCAAGAAGGAAAGCCAGTCATGCAAAGCTGGGAGTCCTGGGAGGATCTGGCATATCCAGGATCTCTTCAGGCAGAAATTCTTCAGGCTCAACATAGCCTGAGGCACCCACCCAGCTCACCAGGAAGAATTAATTAAATCTTGCCCACAGCGTAACTATCATACTCCCAGCATGCAAAAATCCTTTTTTCCTCTGTAGCAGTAATTTCAGCTTCTGCAGAATCCTAATGTTCATGTATTTTAAAAAGAGTTTCTTGTTCTCATCAAGGAAAAAAGTAAACCTGCTGAAAGGCTCTTGCTACAAAAAAAGGCACTAAAACCAAACAAAATCAAGGATTTTGATAGTTTTTTGCAGTACCCAGAAGTGTAGTAGCACTACAGTTACCTTAAGAGCATCCATGATCTGCAAAATGTTTCTAATGTTGTACGTTATGTAAACAATGCAGTTACAAGAGGAGAAGAGAAAGCAAATATTGTTACACAAAGATGAAAGGGGTTAGCAGAGGCTGGAATGACTGGCAGACAACTAAGGATCTAGCAGACAACTAGTGTGGAGAACAGGAAGCTGAGAAGCAACTGGAAAAAGCCTACATGCTGCACAGAGGCTTCATTTTGAAAGAACAAGGTCTACATCTCAGGTGGAAAACATGTCGAGTTCTTCCAGCTAAGGAGTAATGCACACACTAGAGTGACTGACCTTCTAGCTCGGACAGGTCTGCAAGTAGGGGTACACTGGGGGACAGTATGGATCTGGGTCAAAAAGCCTGAAGTACCACAATAACCAAGCTCAAATCACAACAAAAGTAGGAAAGCAGATACACTAGTTTGCATTTTGCACAGTATAAATCCAGGTAGGACTAATATATCCCCCTTGGCTGTTTGAATATAGATCTAGTTGGGCATAGCACAGGAAAAAAATCAAGTTTGCCAAACATCATTCTTAACCAGGGATGACTTCAAGGAAAGCAATATGCTGGATGAGAAACCAAGAGTAGAATTACTCTTCTATAGTCTATGGAGAGAGATAAGTATCTCAGCAGAGTGATCCATCTTATCCTATGGTAACTCTTTTCACTGATTACGGCAAGACTGCAGACACAAGCTAAACGCAGACAAATAATGTTTAGATGGATTAGGCTAGGCAAAAAGAATGGTATACTCATAGACCATTTCTATCACTAGTTATTCTAAATCTGTACTACCCTGTCACTCACATATTGCTGGCCAGGATAAGCATTTCAACAGGCTAAGCACAAAGACTAACACATATCAGTGACCTGCATGCAGAATGTTATACAATCTACATCACTCTAGGAAGCAATTTTGCATGGTCCCCAGCTACAAGCCATGTAAAATGAGAAATTAGGAGTTTAAAACCTACAAGAGAAATTTCAGCTTTTCTTAATTCTGTTTCTACCCTGTGTGCATGTGCACCATCATCATTAGAACACACTACTGTTATCGTGAAGAGATTTACAAGAGGTTTAAGCATGTGATATTCCAATGAACAGACCTGCCTCTGCCAAATAAACAAGCATAGAGCTTCAGGGATAGTTCCTGGAAGTTGCAATGAGGGTAAAACGTGAACTATCAGAAGGTCTTAAAGACAAAAGTCAGCTTATTTTTTTTTCTGGGAAGCATGATTAAAATCAGTAAGGTTCTTCAGACTTTCATCTTTTCCACTTAAGTGCAGACTCTAATACTAAGCCTCTTCATGCTTGGCCTACTGGTTAAGCACAACTAAATCAGTTGTATGGGACTCCATTGGGATCCTACTTAATGTAAACAAAGGACTTTTTTGTGGAAGTTCTTTCTGAAAGGTTTCACGGCTTTCAGAGGTACCATAAGCAATTGTCGTGGTTTGGGCCGAACTGGCCACTGGGTGACCAACAGATGCTCCCCCCACCACCTCTCTTCAAAGATAGAGGCAGAGCAGAGAGAGAGAGACTTCAGTTTAGAAGGAACTAAACTACTTTAATGAAATATTAATAATAAAATAAAAAGAAAATAATGAAATATATACAAAACTGTATCAAGCTCCCAGGATGACAATCACAACACCAGCAGGCACTGGAGAAGTCCCAGACTGGACGAATGGGAACTGGATTCCGGATCTGGATTCAGGATCAAAGGCAGACAAACAGACAGTCCTCCTTGGACGCTGGCCATTGAAGAAAGAGGGCTGACCCTTTGATCCCCCAGCTTTTATACTGAGCATGATGCAGATGGGATGGAATACCCTGTTGGTCAGTTTTGGGTCACCTGTCCTGTCCGCTCCTCCCCTCAGGTGGGGCCCCTCTACGCTTTTCCGCTTCCGACCCTCCAATGGGGCAAATAACAAAGTTGGTTGGCCTTGGCTGTTAGAGCAATAAGTATAAGCAGGACCCTCTCTGCATCCCATGCCTGGGCATCGACTATAAACATTGGTCTTATCATTCTGAGAGCGAACAGTGTCTGCACAATGTGCTGTTAATTTCAGTAGTTAGACGAGGCCTAGCTAAAAGTTAAGTTTCTGAACAAAATTGGTCCTGTTTTACCTCAAACCAGGACACTCCACCCCTTATTCCATGCCATTTGCATCTTATGCAGATCACTATTACTTTTTAACTATGAAATCTATACACACACAGATGTATATATAGATACACGCAGGTCACCCATACACTCTCAGCATGTATTTCAGTTTATAACCTAAGATGAATCTTCACCCTGGAGAATCCAGGAGAGCTGGTAACTCCCACTAGAAACCAGGTTGCTGGAACTTTAAAAAGCAGGACAAATCCTGTTTGCCCATGAAGTTAATAGAAATATGGTGAAATCACTGGTTCTCCAGCACAGGCAATTACCCTGCTTATTGAGATAGGGTCATGGTGGTGTTCAATCCATTAGGAACAAAAAGGAAGATAGATAATTGAAAGTCCAGTTGTCTTTCAAGCTTGGTGTGAATCTGTTATTATAGTTCTGGATGAGCAGGCAAAAGATGTTTTACAAGCCTGACATAAATTGCTAAGTATAATCCCACTCCCATTCATAGGGAATTCTTGCATCCTTTTTCCAACAGCTGTCACCCAGATATCTGCCCCTCNCTAGAGATACACCAAAAAAGGTGGCTATAGGCAACTGCCTAGGAGTTTACATTATCATTCAGCTAACTTTCTGTGCATGTTCATACTAGATGGCATATATGGTGTTTCAAATCTTTCTGCCTGGATAGTCTTCTGCAGTTTTATGCAGCACAATATAAAAGTCAGTGTGGTTTCACATACACTTCAGAACTACCATTTTTAAGGACAGGGTCTCTACAAAGCATTTTAACTTGCATGATTTTCCCCTTAAATAATTGTTTTCAAAAGAAATTTGGCATAAGAGACCATATATTACTAGCTAATAGAAACTTCTCTGGTCAGGCAAAGAACTTTATGTGCAAATAATGCTTGTTTTTCTTTCAGGAACTGCAGGTTTTCAAATTCCCATTTTGAAAAGCCAACCTGAAGTTCGCTTGTTTTGATTCTTCTCCAAATTAAATATCCATGATTTTCAAGTGTCTACCAAACAGGACAGAAATAAATACTTTTAAAGTGAGGGTTTAGGTAATAAAATTCTAGTACAAACTTTTAAGACATTTCCCCCTTTTGCACAGTTAGCTTTAAAGATGTAAGAGGAAAGTAAATCATTTAGTCCAAATTATTATTTTTTTTTTTTACATAAATGAAACAAACGTCCACAGTTCTCAGAACTGAAGGAACAGAGACAATGAAATATTGCACATTTATTAAGCCAGAGAGCTACACAAACCACCGCCTATAACTTAAGCTGTGAATCATTATTTGATTGTCTTAGCTGCAGCGAGCAACTTAGCTCTAATAAGACAGCTTTTTGCATCTATTAATCAATTGCTTTATCTGGCCAGTATACTGAAATAGCTTTTGAAGTTGCAGTGCAAAAACTGTAAGAATCAACAAGCAAAGCATGTAAAATAAGTGGCTAGAGAAAAGCCTCAGATACACTTGATCAGTTTTTTCCTTTAAAGAGTTGACAATGTTAAGACATAGTAAATTATACGCATGTAGGAATGCCTTGTGAAGGACTGGGATTACCGGCTCAAAACCCTAGATCTGACATTCGAAATCACATCTTCTTTTCTCGTATAAAAATAAAAAGATTGGCACGATTCACCCTGCTTATCACCAGGAGGCTGGGCCAAGTCACTGTACCGATTCATTCCTACTCTCTATATAGTGAGGGGTTTGGATCATATAGCCTGAAACTCATTCAAAGTTACTGCCAGGGATGGAGGAGGCTTCCTCTTTTCTATAAAGGCAGATAATCAAAAGGTGTAACCAATTCAGTTACTATCTCTTCTTGAAATCTAAACAGGGATTTTGTGTTCAGAAGGCCTGCATTCCGAAAGGTTGTTCATTCCTCATATATTACCTTGCAATCAGGTGCCTCCATTTCTTGCAGACTTGACAAGAAACATTAAAAGAGTCTCCTTCTAGGATCTCAAATAACTTCCTCCTTTCACCTGCTTTACAGATCTGTATTTCTTAGCATAGCAAAATTAATAACTATAATAGACCAATACTGTATATTTGAAAATTTTATCCCTAACAGATGGTTTAACTCGACAAAAGCTTATCTCTTAATTAGAAGAAAATTAATCCTGATACTTTCGCTACTATTTCCTAGATGAAAAACCAATTTGGCTCCAGATTTTTCTCCTTTGTATTTGTTCCCTGGGAGGTTAGTCATGGCAAAGACAGTATCTTCCTACTGGCTGATTTTCCACATTGTCACCAGGAAAATACCCACAGCATTTCATTTTCTTTTCACTGAGGCTATAAACCCTTAGAGACACCTTAGCAAGTAACATGCATCTCATTAATTCGTTATTGACTTATTTTTAGCTGTTTGTTTCATTTGCACCAACTGGCTCTTATTTCACCATGGGTCAATAAATATTCTACTCCAGAGTAAATAAAAAACAATAGTATTCTCAATCTTAATGGGATGGATGTTTTAAAACATAAATTTGTTTTTCAATAAAAAGTTACTTACTTGATGACAGTTCTATTGAAGAATATTTGCTTTCCACCTCACACTCTAATACAAAATTAAAACAGATTCAAATTTCAAAGCCAAACACTTCACTTCAACCATTTCAACAAAAGTACCTCCAAAGAATTTCAGTTCTCTACTCCCCCCAAAAAACGGGACCTCTGTGGAACTCTAAAATTTCCAAATTCAATTTTCCAAAATCAAAGTCAAAATTCCCAAAATTAAATAAGTAAGATGGCCAGGAAGGGACAGACTATCCATAAAAAAAACTGTGCAAGTTAGCTGAACTCAGGGGTTTCCCAATACACTTTTTGAGTTCAATTAACCGGGATTTCCAGATTTTGCTTTATTTGAAAATAATTTCTCTTCTTTAGATAACACCTGAGAATTATTGTTGTTGCATATTCCTAGTAGAAATTATTTCACAGTTGGAATAAACTAAACAGAGACTATCAAATTGGTCTCTCTTGTATGACATGAAAATGAGATTAGTTTCTCGCTCTTCCACCATTTAAGTTATCATTCTGATACACAGGCTATTCAATAGCGTGCCTTACGCTCTAGATAAAAAATTAATTAGCTTGGTAATCAAGTAATTTAAATGAGATAAATTTTCGTACTGAAATAAGGTGCAGTTGTTTCCATCTGACGTATCCACGGGTCTCCAAACACTCTGCAGCCTTGAATTAGCTTAGCTTTCCTGTACACCTTCATCACGCCATTTTACAGATGTGGAAACAAAGACGTGCAAAAAGGTTAAACAATTTACTAAAGCTTCTGCCAGAGCTGGAAATAAAGACCATGCCTGACTCTTATTTCTTTGTTTTAATTATGAGACATTTCCTTTTTCCTTTAAAACACTTTTTTATAAATACCATTTCCAGCATTTTCAAAGCGTTCTACCTTATCTCTCATTCACTGTTAACATTCCAGTCCACCACTGGCTTTAGTGTTTCTTTGTTTTGGGAGGCACGAAAAAAACAACAATGAACTATTTGATGGAAAAAAATGAGCCTGGAAGTGCAGTAGTCTCATCAAAACCTGACAATTCTGTGATAAAGGCATTGGAAGTAAATTGGCTCAGTGTGCAGGGAAAAGTAATAGTTCATGAACATAAACTCAAGTATTTTAATATAGCTTGTATTTGCAGATTTGACATTACTGTATGTCTTTACTAACTGGTTAGTCATCAATAGCTAGTGCCGGAGGCAATTAGTATATGTCAAATCTATCCCATTTCACCTGCCACTTATGCCCAAAATCTATTCAGTCACTATGAATTTGTTTAGACTATTTCACCTTTTCATAAAAATCCTTTATAGCAATATTTTTGACCGGTTTATTGTTTATCACTTTACATAAAGTACTCTGCAAGAAACATAAATGTCCAACAACCAAAAGCACCTACTTGAAGCCATTACACTGAAACTACCTGACTCTATACAGATAAAGACAGTGCGGTACATTCCCTCTTTTTGAGGTCACATCTAATAAAATGGATTAATTTCATTTTGTTTGAGATAAGAGACCTCAGTCTTCAAATCCAGAACACTTCCACCTGCAGACTGACAGCACTGAAACCAAAGGCAAAGGTTGGTCTGTGTATTAAAAGAGGCCGGGTGTTCCCACTGAAGACACAGAAACCACATTATAATTGTTTAATAATAACAACAATAAAAATAGTACAAAGGCTTAATTGCAGCCTTGCTAGAGCCTAACTTAGACAAGGTAAAGGGCATGTTACGTCAGCCATTGGAGGACATAGCTGCTCTAACTTCTCTGCGTACCTCAGCCTCCATAACACAAAGAAAAAGCTGATACTCATGGACTTAAACCTGTAATAATCCTGATTACTATATTGTCACCTCGCCTTCCACACTCCAGAAAAGGCTTAAACTATGCTGGGTTTAAACCCGTATGTGTCTGCGCCACACCGGAGTCATTTTGTTGGACTGGAGGACCATGACACATGGAGTTAAGACTCCATCCCCACCACTTAGCCCTATGTTTCTAAAGAAATATCTTTATTCTCTGTATGAAATCAAATCTTTTTAATAGATTCTATTTAGATATTGGCAAACAGGGTACTGTTCATGTGTAATTTTTCTTTCCGCTATGGCAGCATGTAAAAATGCATAGACCAAAACACTGGTAAATTAGGTACCATATAGGCATTTGAGAACAGAGGCTTGCTTTGACAGACAAGAGCGATCTTTGATAGACAAGGTCACGGTGTTAAAAAAAAAATAAAAAAATTAAAAAAAGGCATGGATTGTAAAGGTAAAGCAGCAGCAGAAAAATCAAAAGAGCTTGCATTTCTATTTGGCTAAAAAGCTCAATACCAATAAACATTATTTAAGAACTTAATTCATACTTGCATCATCAAATCTCTTAACTGCTAAAGGAAACGTCCTGAAGAAATGCAATTGATTGAGCAATTATATGCACTGTAATGAACAAGCAGAAGGGGGGAGGCGAATTTGCGTGGGCTGCTTAAACTTTTGCATGCCCTGACTTTTGAAGTATGCAAGCTTCACGACTTCCTTCTGCAATCACACACAGCAGTAAGTCTGAGCATCCCCCCTAGGCTTTGTGCATCCCTTTGAAGCATTATAGACCTTCTTTGTGCATAGTGCTATTTATAGTTATCTCAGAATGATCTTAGAAATCTCAGTGCATTGCCAACACTGAGAACTGAAAATAAGTTATGTGCTGCTATGCATCGGCTTTTTTAGAACAACCTGTTGAGCTCCAACAACATGCAGATCATGATGATGACAAGAGGTCACCCTTTCGCTAATCTGAGCTTTTTAAGAGTTGCCAGTCACGTGTGTGGTCAGCCTTCCCCTCCAGCTCAGCACCTGTACCAGGGAAACTCTCCCTGAAAAGCATCTGTGAAAACATTCTTGCAAGAGGAGTGTATATCTCAAGCAGAGAGCAGATTTTTTAGGAAAGCGTTCCTCATAGTTGTTATCTTTAGCTGTGTAGTATTTTGCAGCAGTTCTTCTACCTTTTTACCTTCTGCTAACAAAAGTACATTTTAAAGAAAAAGTGTACCACAGGATAAAAAGGTCATTGCCCTAGTTTAAGTATACTACTTGACGATATTCCACAAATTTTCAGTCAAAAGCTCATAATTAAACCCTCTGTATGGAGTCAGAAGACAGGCCTGAAAGTCGCCCTTCTCCTCACCTGAAAGGATTTTAGTTCAGCCTACATGACTTGTATCAAAGGTTTTCAAACTTAATATAAGATAACACTTATCTGCTCTGGCAGCTTTTACAAGCTGCTTTGAAGAGGGTTTCATAACCTCTAGTTATATGCTTTCCATAGTTGGAAACCCTGATGCAACACTAACAAAGGACACTGAAAATACTATTTGCTACTTTTTCCATCTAAAAACAACAACCTCTTACTTACCATCATAAAATTCACACTTCTTAAAAAAAAAAAAAAACACAGAAAAAAAAACATATTCTTCAAGGATTTATATTTGCATCTTTGCAACTATTGTGTATTTTTTGTGTATAGATGAAATTTTTTTATATTTCATGTATATATCATGTATATAACTGTCTTGTCATTTAAGCATCAAACTTTTAAAAATACAGTTCCTCTTTTCTAGGGAAAGAGATCTGCTTGATAAACTTCCCCTTTTGTGCACTGTAAATTAGATCAGTACATACTGGTATGAAGTGATTTTGACAAAGTTATAAACAACTGGAAAAAGGGATTTGTAATGAAAAATAACAGGTGATATAACTGCGGGTTACAGCTATGGTTTTCTTTGATTTTCACTGTGTTCAGAGAAACTGAACTGATTCTCTGTGTTCAGAGAAATTTATCGCCTTTGCTAAATGAAAAGAAGGCATTACAAAAGGCTGCAACGAGGAAAGACTAAAATAATTTGAGGCGTTGTTGGCCAGAACAAGGGGAAGAGTTAATTATGGAACAGGTCTGGGTGAATCTTCATCTTCTATTCTGTATTATGTCTGTCTACAGTATCTTTTTATTTTCTAAGTGAAAAATATAGATTGTTATTTCTAAGAGAGGGAGGGAGAAGCTGTGAGAATGAAAACTGACATGTAACTGACTTACTAGAACTGACCTGCAAAGGAAAGAAAGAAGACAACAACTCTTCTTTCCGAGTATTCCCATGCTGGCAAACTAAACAAAAATGTCCAATCTCATGAGGTTGCCAGCTCAATAGTACGTATCGTGGCTGAGATGGGAGGAAATCAGAGCAAGTATGCTCATATTTAGTCATATTCTCTTCTTTCTTTCTGTTCCCCCCCCCCCCTCCAAATTCCCAAATATGGAAGGTCTTCAGATGGTAGAGTCACAGGTGCAATGCAAGAACTTGAAGCCTAGTCAATTGTATCAATAATTTCTTTCTTTCTGTTTGCTCCCTTTCCCTGTCTCCACTTGCAAAAAAAAAAAAAAAAACAAAACAACACCTTAATCATTACAGAACATCATATACATTAATGTCAAAATCCAAACTCTAGTTTTCTAGCTCTCAATGGAAGAGATGGAATTCCACCATGTAGGAACATACATGGAAACAGTATACACAGTTTGACACAAATTAGAAGTTTAAAGCCAGTTTCCAAGTTACTTTGTGCAAAAGTTCACAGAAGCCTGAATATATGAAGCAGAAATACTCTATTTTCTCTCTCAGAATTAAGTACAAATTCTCTCCATAAACTGTCCATTAAAGAGTTTAAATATGATAAATTATCACAACATTATTTTCAGTGTGCTATGCACAGCTGAAGAGAAGGGATTTGAATAAAACGTCTGTCTCAGCTTTAATTACTGTGTCATTTCCTCAAAGCTGTAATAAGGTTCATTTCCGAAAAGCAGTTTTCCATTTTCCCCCTTGCTTATTTTATCTCAGCAGCAAATGCATGATTAAAAAAATTCTTAGAATCAGACCAAATGTGCCATGTTACAGAAAGATTTAACAAATCCTATGAATCAGTTCACAGGTGAAAATTAAGAGGGAGAACAAAAGAAATAAACTCAAAAAAAAAAAGAAGAAATTGCTTCGCTGTAAGTGTTGGAACAAAATAAACACTATTGGTTCATTTAAATACTAGAAAAGTACTTGAAATACAATTTTTTCCTAACTATAAATGGGACAAAATCACTTGGAGTGAAGGTACTTGCATATTTGGCGCACAAGGACAGATAACTACATTTGCAGACCACAAATGGTTCACACATCTATTTCAGCTGTTTCTTCCACCTTTTTATCCTAAATCCCTTGTGAAGAGCTGGTGAAAAAGGGTTTGAACAGGCTAGAAATACTCTGGATGCTTTATGAAGATCTTACAAAGTCTGAATGGTTGCGCTCATGTTTTAGTTGAAGGTTCACGAAGAAAACACAGTGCCAATCAGGGAAAACCACTTGGACTTTGGCTCTTTTTTCCTGTCAAGATAAGAGGACTACATCCCTTGAAACAACCCGAATAAGCAAGGTAATACAGAATTTGAGGCTGAGCACGACCTTAAGTCTCAAGCTAGTACGACTACAGAGACTGCGAAGCACAGGCATTACAGTATAAACACAATAGCCATGAATTACTTAAAAATGCATCACACCCACTATGATGGTGTAGATCAGTTAGTGTCAGAGTCAAGTCGCCAGCAGACGAAAACACAGGTGGCCTTTATGCCTGAAGCTGATTACTGGAGTCTGGGAAGGAGTAAAAGAGGTTTGCAGAAAGTGCAGTGAAAGAAAATAGCTGACTTCTAGCCTCCTGCTGCCTAGCAAAGGACAAAGAGGGAAAAAGTAGATATTCTCGATGGATTAAGAAAAAACAGAAGAAAGGCTTGGCAACAGGGAAAACTTCGTGTCACTGTTAAAAACAGAGAGGATGTTAAGGAAGATTACCGGCTTGGGGAAAAACCTGTAGCTGTTTGCTGACGTGTGGTACAGAACTGACCACAGTATGCAGATTGGAAGTGCTGTGCGTTGAGACTGGGAATTACCCGATTGTGTGCACTGTAACGAAACTGTGTTCCTCCAGAGGACCAACTCTACGGATGCCGCACTGCTGTCCTCATTCTTCTGAACTCCATAATGCAAAATCTGCAGTCTCAGGTAACTAAGACCAAGAATAAACTGCAATGAAAAACATTTTTCATTCTGATATGTTGAGTATTTGATGAAGTAAGGCTAAAAACACATTAAAAATTAAAATTACTGTTTACTGCACCTGTCACCTGAGACGTCCGGCCACAAACTGTTCAAATAAAGGTTCTCCTACTGCTTCATAAAATTGAAAAGAGCTAGTTTTTATCTAAAGTACAGTAGCTAATAAACATCACAAAACTGCATGAAACCTCTTACTGGCTAATTTATTACTCCAGGGGAAAAAAAAAAAAAACAAAATCACACATAACAAATATTTTTATATGGATGGTTATTTTCTATTTATATTTACATTTTGACTAAATGCACTAATCACATTTTAAATGGCCTGTGATCAAGAGCAGGATGTATCATATTGAGTCACCATCGACATGGAGAGGTAAGCCTCCAGAGTACGCAAAATTTAGTCCTCGCTTGTCTCCTGCCCTCTTCACACACTGCGCTGCAGCACCATTGAGGCAGGCATCGTCACTCTGCAATGACTCTGATTTACAGGACATGAGGAAATAAATAAAATTTTAAAAAATTGAATTTTCAAGAACTTTTTTCTTTTTTTTTTTTTTAAATCAAGCCTCAAAGTCTATCAATAATTCTGACTGAAAATTTTGAACATTACAGCAACATAAAGCAACAAATCCCTTCTGCAGTAGGAGCTGTGTCAGCTGTAGATCACTTACAGTACCAGGGTATACTGGCCAATGTGGAATATTACCCTGCTGGGTTTAAACTAGTGCTAGCTTAGCTGTAACATAAAAATAAGGAGATAAACTTGAAAAAAAGGCAAAAAAAAGCACCTGAACAGCAAAGAGGTTGTACAGCAATTTGTAACTGTCATTAGGGTTTGGGGGTTCTTTTAAAATATTTAACTGGAATTTTCTCAAAGGTAATCTCTTACTAACTGGACAAAAAATACAGTATCTTCAGAGAAATGTTTCCAAACAATGCTATATTGCAAAGCAGAAAACAGTTATATCATCCTATTTCAGATTAGTCATTACTCTTTCCCTTCAATTCTGGCCACAGCAGTCTTTTATTACTCATTTCCAAGCCTGTTGGCTGCAGAATTTTAGAGCTGTGTTGTTGGACAAGCAACAACCAGGCAGTCCAGCTTTTCCCCCAAGTACAGTCCCGCTGTTCACAGCGAACGTGATAGAGAAGCCACCACAGTCAGTGGCAACGTTTGAAAAAAATTTACATCATTAGTTTAGTTCTTCACTGCCGAATGTTTATTTGGGAGCAGAAGCAAGGCATGCACGTCACCCAGCCATGGCGCACCGATCTCCTCTGAAAGCCGATTGCTGCAACAAACACAAAAGGAAGAAGTTGAGGCTACAACCAGACAGTCCTCCAAGTCCCACTGTAGCTCAGCCCAGCCCAGCGGTTGATATTCAGCAGAGCTCTTCTGCTTCTTATTCGGACAGTGCCCATTTCTGACAGACGGCGGTTTACATAATGATGACAAATGCGAGTGAGCAGCTGTCATCAGTCCTCATCACTTATGCATCATGCAGTATTGGCAGTCAAACACTCCCCTTTCGAAGGGGAGGGGGGAATAAATGTTTTCAAACCACCAAAAATCAAGACCTAAAACCATTCTCCTTGACATAAAAATAGCAAGAGGAAACAATAATCACCACAAAGGGGTGACCGAAGAGTTAGGGAAGAGATATCCCAGACTGTTTTAGGGAGCTACGAGTGTGGCTGTGTTACCACTCTTCCCCAAGCTGCTTGTTACTTGTCCTCCCCTACAGCTTACCAGTCCCACAGGAGAAAAAAACAACACATAAGCGTCCTTATTTCATTTTAAAGTGAAGCTTTTCATCTTAGCTCTAAATACCTTCCTACAGCATTTTAGAAGACCCGAATGACAAATGGATAAATAATTCTTCCTTGTGGCTAGTATCCTTTGGTCATAACAACCTCCGTCCTGCTGATAACAAACAGGTAACGTCGTCTTTGATGTCTGCAGGAAAGGGGATCCGTCTTTGCCCCTAGAGAAGGAACCTGTCATTCAGGCTCCCTCCTAACAGCCGCACTTCAGCATTTGTTACAGCTCTGCATTCATACCGAGGCCAATGCACTGGCACTAGTGTGCATACGGCATACTTTGGCTCATTTTTTTAGCTTTTGACTCTCCCGCACCAAGAAGAGAAGCTATAAAACTAATTAACAGCTGAACATTAATTTGCCAATACGTACTATTCCTATTTCTCTTTACATACTGCTTCTTTTTAGTAAGTAACCTACATAGCCACAAACTCTTCATGCTTACAAGAAAACTTTAAGTAATTTAAAAGATTAATTTTCCCACCTTAATTATTGCCTTTTTCTATGCTACCAGATACCCTGCAATATAGCTTCTTGTGCTTTTGGGATAGTATTATGAAACTGGGTTGGCACAGTGTCTTTCAAAACCAAAATGGAAGCTGTTTTTTTTAAAGAATCTCCCATCCAACTTTGTCTAGCTATAAAAGAAAGTAAGATGAGAAGCCCATCTCCTGTCTGTGAATAATGTAAATAAAGTTAGGCAGTGGCCAAATAATACACCTGTCATCTGCTGCTTCCTATCTTTTCCAGTTCATTCCCTTGAAATCAAAAGAGTCACTGGAGCTTTGTATTCCGTCTCTCAGAACATTAAAAAAATGGAGTTTCAACAAACAGCCCTTTCAAGCCAAATCAGCTTCTGATTAAATGTAATCTGCAAAATTTAAAGTGGTGCCAATACACTTCACACATTTCCCTCATGTTCAGCTTTCATCATCCATTAGCGTGCAATATGAAACTCTTTACTTTCTAATTATCCTTATATTTCTCAACAAATAGTTGTTTCTTCTATAGAGTTCCATGAAAAAAGTGCAGTCTTTCAGCTGGGAAAAAAAAAAAAAAAAAAAGGTTAGCAATGAAAAGNTTTCTTGTTCAAAACCTGATCTGATTCCAGATTGGCAGATTTTCCAGCTGAAAACCACAATGGAGAACAGGTGTACTTGAAAGCACAGTTAGCGAATTGAAGCAATTGTAGTCCATCTACGCTGCTACCCACTGAGCAGTACCCAGCCCACCCACATAGCCATTAGCTCATTTGTCCATTAAAATGGAGGAACTTAATAAACTATAATTTTGCATAATTCATAAGCAAACAAATTCCATCTGTTTTACCTTCAGAGTCAGTGTTGATTAGGGGGCATGAATGTAATGAAGTAGCGAATACTCAGTGGTATTCTACTGGTATAACTAATGCTGGGAGAAAAGCCTAAAGGCTTTGAAGATTTGCAATAGTTTCAAGCTTAAGTGCAAAAAGAAAAGCCATCGGGACTTGAAACACTGGAGGACTCGGGGAGCTCCAGCACATCCTGCAATGATATGCCACAGCATTTAACCCTCACGACCACCCTTTCAAGAAAGGTACGCACACACACACACACACAAAAAAAAGGAAAAGTGCAAATGGAAATATGTGGTAACTTTACATCTTTGTAAGTGCAATGCTTATCTTTGCGAAGCAAAAATCCCTTCAGAGGAGACAAGCCCAGATCCATTTGTACAGCCTTCTTTTTAGACCATGTGAATTGGAAGAAAGGCAGGAGGCTCAATGTCTTTCCTGCTCCCACCACAGGTCAACAATACATTCTCTCTTCAACAGGCTCTTCTCTCCTCCAACTGCTCTATGTGTAGACATACACATTTTATTACACGCAATTCACAAACTCTCCTGAATTTTTCTTAAGTATGCAGTAAATAGTGTTTTCAGTCCTCAGTTTCAGATGAGGAGCTATGGATATTGTACGTGTTTTCTATGTGTTTTAGCTTATCCCTTCTTCTGATTCACAGGGATAACACACTTAGAATACTCTTGTACATTTTAGGATTTACAGAAATAAAACACAGACCTATGACAAATCTTCAGCTGGTGCAAACTGTCTCTTTTCCATTGGTTTCTACCCACTCCCACCAGCCATGAACTGCTCAGGTGCTCTTGGCTGTCCTACTGCATCTGTCTTCTGCTCCAAGGGACCGTTTTGGAAATTGATTACCAGTTACTAGCATTCCCTTTTTTTTTTTTTTAAAATCAAAAACAAACAACAAAAAAAAAAAAACAGTCATTCAGTTGCTGGCCCCTTACAGAAGATCTTCTGGCCACCTCAGAACTACAGCTGCAGAATGATTGCCTGGTTTCAGCATCTGTACTAAATAAATGTTGGCAGCTGCTGAAGGCTTTTCTTTCCGCTGCCTCCAGCTACAATGCATATAGATCATTTCTTTACTTCTGTTCTAGATACCATGCATGTGATATGACATCTGGGGAACGTGTACTGGCATGTTCAGTTAACTTTCCTGACATCTTGCCACAGAAAAGAGAACTCTCTGATTAACAAAGAAAAATGAGAATGAGATGTAAGCCGAGAGGAAGGACGCAAGGAACAAAAGGATGGAAGGAATGAAGGAAGGATGGAAGGAACGAAGGACGGATGGAACAAAGAGGGAGCAACTTAAAAAAAAAAAAAAACAACCAACCAAGGGCAGAGGGCATAAGAAGTTCTCAAGAGTCGTCGGGTGGGGGGAGTTGGGTGCATAGAACAATATTTTAGAACTGCATTATAATAATTTGAACAGGTGCCTGTCAACAAGCACTAAAAGAAATTCCAGCATGATGACAAAATAATTACCCAGACAAAAACTATCATGCATTCGCCCTAACATACTTGTAGACTTGAAGAAAAATCTGTATGCAAGCAAGTTTTACCAGCCTAAGGCTTGCCTCCTCCAGATCAAACAATATCCATCACAACATTGCGCTCTGCACCACAGGTAAAAAGAATCCTTTTCTCTGTGTTGCCCAGATGATCTACATAATTACATTCACAGAGACTGCCTTCAACCTGTACTATATCTCTGTTTTTCCTGTTTCTCAGCTGAACAAGGGCTTACGCAGTCAAAGACTTGCCCATTTCTTCCATCTATGCCTCCCGATATAAGAAAAGGTATTCTTTCTACCTATAAATTGTATTTCTCTTATGTTTTCACTCTAGCAGAACTCCAACAGCCTGACTACCGGAATTAGGACAAACACCTCAGAGAGGATGGCTGGTTTCTCCTCAGTTAGTTGCTCTGTCAAAAAGGCCATTTGCCAACATTCCAGGTTTCGGCTTTTGTCCTCAGTTTAGAATGTCACCAGAGCATTACAGTTCCAAGCAGGAGAAACGGTTCAAACTATATTCTAGTTCTGACATTCCGCATTATCATTTCAGAACTCACCCTCCCCCCTTTATTTTCCCTGACCATAAACTGACCCAAGACTAAAGAAACAGTCATGATCTGCTGCGTAGCTCAGTCCTCCACTAAGGGAACCTCCAGCTGATGAGGTCTGCCCTCAGCTATGAGTACTACTAAGTTGATGGGAATAATTTTAGAAGGTTTGCAGGAGATGAAAGGCCTATTCACCCATATGAAAACCAAAACTAAAAAAAGGAACAAACAAAATAAAAAATGTAGGTCTTGTATGTTTGCTACATGGTTACTTTTCATCTCACAGAATAAAATATTCATGAACTTTCCAACACTAGCTGCCTACTGCTCAGGAAAAACTGTTAAATATGTAGTAGGATGATATGCTGTGTGAGCTTTATACATTTAGACATTCAATTTTTTATATGATGCTTTTAGGATTTTCATGTATTCCACAGTTTTATGCACCCAAGTTCCCTGCCAATGCCTCTCACAAAAGGCATTATATCACATGGAAAACAGGCCAAAAAGGTTGGAGAATTTTCTCTTTTTTTCAATTCAGGCAAAACTCTGCTAAAAAAGGCAGCAGAGCAGTGTCAGACAGTAGAGCAAAAGGCAAATAAAGAAAGCATCTCTTTAAATGAGAATAAATATTGTAAAGTCAAAAAAAAAAAAAAAAAGATGGGCAGAAATTTAAGCTGAGAAGAAAAGTTTAGCAACCCTTTAGATTGCAAAACTTACATAATTTAATATCTTCATCTTACTTCTGATGAGAATTTCAATTGTATAAGGAATACAGGAGAAAACTGTACTCACTTTACCATCTGTTATCTATCAACATATAATATATAGATATATGGTAAGTATTTTCAATAAACTGGTCATGCTATCAATGTCCAGACTGATCTCTGCCCCAAGGAAGGACCGGCCTCGAGACCCTTGCCAAGACATTTGCCTGTACAATCCACGTGAACTCAGGTCAGACCACAGCACACTTCTTTAAGCCCAAGAGCCCAACATCTTTCAAGCTGCCTCCTGTATCTCTGACAGTGTGAAAGATATCAGTTTCCAGGAGTTTCACAGTTGGAAGTTAGACAGTGTACTAAGTAATAAGATAATATTGCAAATTTTCTGAAGGCAGCAGCTCTATTTCCCATGGCAAACACAGCCTGGACCAGTGCTCCAGTCAGAAGATTTTGAAGCAGTTTTCATGTCTTTTGAAAAGAGAAAATGTGTTTATATGATAAACGCTCTTATAGCTCCCAGACAATTGATAAATACCATTTGGGTAAACGATTCCTTCACTGATGTACATGGAAAAGCAATCATTAGTCAACTCTTCATAACAGCTGCAGCCTATATAGTGGCAACAAAAGTTCAAAATTTCTCATTAAACACAGAATCTGTTAATATATTTGAATAAAAGACCTATTGAGTGAAAAGGTGCAATATTTATGCACTACCTTGGCACAAAGTAAATTTGCAAATGTGTAAAAAAACTGAATATTAAATCAATTTAATTTATAGAGATTTACCTTTCTTGAGAGAGATCCACCTCAGGACTAAAAACGTTTTTTGAAGGACGTTTCATGAGTGACTGGAATGTAGCTAATGAAAAAAACTCTTGAAGCAGATGCTGGTTGGTTTTATATTTGGTTTTGTTTAAACACAAGACCTAAGGCAAATACTTCATCTTTCAGAAATTATTACTGCCCGATAAATACATTGGTATAAAAAGGTAAAACTGCAAGAGGAAAAACACAAGTATTCCACACTAATGGAAAAAGTACTGCTCGTATCATCTTTGTAGATATTTCCTACACATGAAAGTTGCTTTTTTTATAACTAAAAATATTTTTCTCTTCAGTATTTTTCAAAAAACAATTTGCATAAAGCAATACTCTGTGTTACATACTCCACTCATAAGGAATTACATTAAAAATGTTAATTAGGTCATTAAAATAAAAATCCAGAAGCTGGAAATGCCAGGGTCACTTGCTCAGCTCCCATTCACAGGAACAGAACACATTACCAATGTGATCAAGCCTAGTCTCTTACAGGGCAAGTAGGCAATAGATTTATTTTTTTTTTTAATTTTTTTAAGAAGTGATCCCACATTGCTGCTAACAAGCACTTTACAACACCCTATTTAAAACAAAACAAAACACGCCCCTCCCAAATCCAAAACCTTATATTTCTGTCATAGAAGAGACCTAAAGCTTTGAGGAAGTGGCCCAGACCCCATTCTGCAATGAAATTAAAATGATAACCAACCAATCCACTACTGACTTCCAAACCCAGGTGAGAATTCTCTCAGATATAAATCTGGTGAGAGGTCCAAGCATGCGAACATGACAAACCATCCAGGGATCAATGAACATACTGGTACGTCTCATAGCATCACCAGATCCCACTAGTGTCTCCTGTCTACCTACCTGCAGCCACTGTTGTATGCTTAAAAAAAAAATGAATAAAAAAAATATAAAAAGTCCTGAGAAGACGGGATACACAACAAAAGGTCAGGCAACAAACCCAGTTAAGTTGGGGATTGTGATTCATATATAGAAATGGTACAAATGGATGCTGTCAATACCAATCACATCTCCTTTGGGGATACCACCAAGCTGGACACCCATGGACTCATATGAGTTGGTTCGATTTCTAACAACCTTGTCTCCCTGTTCCATCCATAAATTTACAAAGCTCTACCTTAAATGAGTTTTCATCTTTGTTGTCGGGTAGCGTGAGTCCTCCTAGCTCCAGCAAAGCCTGCCTATATCACATTGATTTGCCATTAGACCCCATGAAAGAGGAAATGCATAAAAACAGTGGTCAAACAAATGAAGACAAGGATATACATTTTTTCCTTGAACCCACACTTCCTGAGCCTTACACCCTTGAGCACTCCCACTCACGCCTGTCTTCTTCATGAAAGATGCCCACAACTGCTTCTGGTACCTCTGTCCTTAGGAGCCATTTGTTGTAATCCAAAGTCCTGACAGAGAGGCACAATCAAATGCTGGACAGTTTAAAGGAGTAGATTTTCAGGCTCAGCAATCAGACTGGTTATAATCCAAGGTGATGCGCCGTAATAGTCATATATTCTGTGGCTGCTGAAGAGAGGGGATTTTTGCTTCCCAAAAGAACTGTAATTATCATCCACAGGCAAAGTCGGCAGACTTCTTGCAGAACAATAACTGCAGTAGCTAGTGTCCTATTCCCTTAACTTTTGGACAGTCCAAGTGAATATGCTCTTCTCAAGGAGTAATCACCTTAAGGCACATATGTCCTAACAGGGCAGCAAAAAATTATTTATACAAAGCATTATACCCCTACACAAAGACTCAGGCTTAAAAGAGCCAACCATGATACCGGCAACCGATCTTCTACCTAAGTTCCTTTTTCCTCTTTAAGCAATAATCAAGCCATGATTTCTACTTATCTGAAGAAAAAAAAAAAAGTACAGGAATTTTATTCATAAAGCTGTTGGAGCTATAGAAGAGCAACTTCATGAATAAATATTTTTCTTTTAGCAGAGGACATAAACTGGCCAAGTCAGCAAAACTTGTGTTTAAACGTCTTAATGACAGAACTGTTTATTTTCCACGAAACTGGATTCAAATTTGACATTTAGTACCGATGAAACTAAAGCTGTTGCTCTTAACCTAAGCACTCAGACGAGAAAAGCCCTCACAGCAGCCTTTTATCGTTTCACAGTAATGCAAAGCCTTCCAGAGGAGAGACGATGCTGGGAAGGCTGGGGCCACTGCCTGGGGTGAGGCAACACAGCAATCCATGGGAAGCGTGCAGGCTTTGAACCCAAGCCAAAGCCGATCTCTCTCACTCTCAAGAGCTTTCCATAAAAAAAAAAAAAATTAAAATATAATCTTGTTGCTAACATACCTTGTCGATCCTATTTCAGAGCAGAAATAACACATTCAGCATAGTTACATCCTGAAAACCATGACTTACAATGGCAGCGCTGACACATCCTCAATTGTTTGAGGCCACAAGTAGCACCGCGATAGCTAAATGAGCTTCCAAGCACTGTTTTAGTAGTTTAGGAACAATATTGAAGTGTAGTGGTAGAGTTAGTAATGTCACACACTCACCAAAAAAAAAAAAAAAAAAAAAAAAAATAGTCTGGACAATACACTTTTCCAAAGGTCACAGAGGAAACAAAACACGACATCAAGACTTGATGGCAACAACCACTTGCAGTCTCTGAGTTCAGTCTGCTTCAAATTGTCGTTAAAATTTTCTACATAACTGGGAAATGTGTTATCAGTGAAGAAACTATAAACGCAAAGACTTCTTATTAATCCAAGCCCGGTTTCTATCGCTAGTGTGCTGTGCTCATAGTTCACGGAGATTTATTGAAATGTTTGCCGCTGCAAAACAGGAGATTTCACATGCATTGCTCAGAGAGTAGGCAATTATGAACCCATGAAGGCTACACAAATTTTAAGAGAGAAAAATGGTCTCACCCTTTGGCACAGCAGGCAAGTTTAATAAGATTCTTCCCTATGTTGTGAAGTAAACATCTGGACTTTTTCTTTTCTGTGCTGTATTTCTTCCTGGCTGAAAAGTAAAATACCCCACTTTCCCACTGTCTGAAAACTAAAACCAGCTGCTTCTCTTGTACATTTTTAACAGTAAATTCACCTGTAAATGACAATGCAATCATTTAGACCCTCAGTATTAAGCAGCCGTTCTGTGCAATCAATTCTTTCTGGCATAAGTGACACTGTACAACTACATTGTTTTATAAATGCATATTAATTTTATTTACTGAGCTAAAGACTTAACAGACAGCAGAAGAGAATATGTGCAATAAGAAGGTGCTGCTTCCTCTGAACCAGAATTCCAGTATAGTCAGTGTTTTTTTCTTTTTTTAATCAAATGAGTGATAATTTATTTTAAATACTGAAAATTCATCAAAATGCAACACTAATAAACCACACCAAATGGAATACTAAGAATACTGTTTTCCCATATGGTCTTAGGAAAATCTAGAAGATCTGTATCTTAATGCTTTAAGCCTCTCCATACGAACAATTGGATGCAGGTACGTCATGATGATTCAAGCCAAGTTTAGGGCTGACCCAGCTAAGCTGTGCACCAGTGAAAATGAAAGAAGGATGGTCAAGCACTGGCACAGGTTGCCCAGAGAGGTTGTGGAGTCTCCACCCTTGGAGATATTCAAAAGCCAACTGGATGCAGTGCTGAGCAACCAGCTGTAGGTGGCCCTACTTGAGCAGGGTGGTAGACTAGCCAATCTCCAGAAGCCCCTTCTTACCTTTGTGATTCTAGTGGAATTTCTTGGGATCACTGATGACCTAATATTTATTATCTTTTGTATGTGTGTCATCGTCTCAGCTCTTCTATTAGCCTAAATAATGAAGCCTTTTGGCTTGACTCTGACTTAGAAGCACCTTCATGCTCTTGACTGGGCCAGAACTGTAAATAGGGCAGTGCTATGAGAGGGAAATGAAAAGAAATCTGGCTTAGACTTCTCACTATAAGTTCAGAGAACAACAAAACAAAAAAAAATAAATAGTGTGGGAAAAGACTTATTTTATCATCAAATTATACAAAGAACTATCAACATAAGAAGGAAGACCATTAAATCAATGCCCTAATCAGGTCTAGGAAATACTTCCATCAGTTGTGACAGTGACATTTAACAAGAAGTTAATGCTAAACCTAGAATTGTTCAGAGTCCCAAAAAACAGGACTACATTTTGGCTTCCACCCCACATTAAATTAATTTCTAAAGCTTTCCAGACACGCCCAGCAGAACCTCATGCCAAACTCTTAATCAACTGTCTCTCATGCACTTTATTTTGGTGTAATATAAAACAATAATTTTCTTTTCCCTCAAAAAATTAAAATACTCTCCCAAGCCAATATTCCAATGAATAGTTAAAAGCAGCAAATACTTTTCAATGTCTGATCCATAGGCAGAAAACTGAGGATGTGAATATTTATGGATATATATATTTTTTTTATATATATACATATGTCCCTTATTTGAATTTCAAATGGAGAGGCATGCANTATATATATAATATTCCATGTAAAGCCATGGAATTCTCACATACAAAACTGAGGCTACTTAATAAAAGACAGTAATATTGGGGGGAGGGGACACCTGAAATAAATGAAGAAATGGTAATGATAGCTTTCTGATGCATCCAGTAAAGAAAAAAAGGGAGCTTCTATTGTGGTATAAGCAAGAGTAGCTCCACTGAACTACACCAGTATTCATTAAAGCCAGTTTACAGCAATTTACAAGATGGGTGATATATTAGACTATTGACATCAATCAAATAGGATCCGCAAAGCAGTTTAACGAGGTGAAACATTATTGGCATGCAATGCAACTTGGCACATAGTTTTTCTCCTTTGGAAACCACAGCTCTTAGCCATGGAGAGCTTCAGCAACAAAAAGCCAGAGGATCATTTAATTCTTCTTTTGGAAAAAAGGAAATCTCATGTGACAGCAGTTTTATTCATTGCATGTAGGTTAAAAACAATTGGTCAATACTTCTCTTAACTCCAGAGCTGTGGATGCAGCTAGATCCACAATTTCACTCCTCAAATGTTTCCTTCTCAAACATTTCAGTGTTGAAAAAAGCAAATTTGTTCTCAGTATATACATCTGATCCAAAGCTAAAAAATACAACTACCACAAATCACAAAGTCATGCTGCATTCAGAACACAAGGAAATAAAACATGCGGATCATAATGTGACCCCTCCTTCAATTTCACTGGGGGTGGTGTTCTTTTGGCACGTTTCACAAATCTAAGGCTAATTTTAAAGCTCATATCAGGAAGACCAGCTCATTCACCTCTACATCAGCAGGAGGCCTTCAGTACTCCTGTGTTTGGACCTAATCGCACTACGTGCCTACTAATGGAAACTTATCAGGCTCTGGGCTTGAAGACAGCAATTAATATTGCAAATTTACAAAAAGGGTTTCTCCTACTCTTTTATGCATTCCAATACTCCCATCGGCTTCAACATGTCAGACATTCTTACCTTGCCTCATCAACCTCTGTGGCATCTCATCTGACCAGCGACACATTCAAATGTCACAGCTTTAATTTTCAGTTGTGTCCTGAGACACTTGGCACTCCACATTTAACATTTCCACACGGAAAAAAGGTTCTGATTGATGAAGTATATCATGTCACAGCAATTGTGTTTCTATCTCTCTCTGTTCCTGTGGCACTTCACCTACTATTTAAAAACAACAGTAATTTGGATATCCCTAAATGCCTGATCTGTTATGGTGGAAGTTTAATTAGACCTAAAACTAATTTGAAAGTGTCAGCAATATCTTTTCTGAAGAGCATTTAGGTATACTCCATTTAATAATAACATGACATGAAGTAAGTAATGAAATTATTACTGTAGGAGTGAAACTTGTTCTAAAAGAAAGACTATTATTCATACCAAATACCACATGTTTAAGTGACTGGCATTGCATTATAGTAGTTATCACTCTCCACTGAAGAGCAAATATATTCAGATTACTAGCTCTATTCTATTATAGCAAAAAGAAAAAGAACACAGACTTAACAAATGTTATTGCTGAGTTGGGGTAGTCATTTGCCAAATTCTGTTCCCATTATCAGTAGCCAATTTGTTTTGAAGTCACTGAAAATCTGAGTAAGAAAACTGTTATTCATACAAACGTATTTTATTGATAGAAAGCCAAATAGATATTAACACAGACTGAATTATAAAAAAAAAAAAGCATTTTTGCATCTCTCTGTTTTTGTCATCTTATTCTATCTGTCTGAAATACAACAGACGTTAAAAAATTAAAAGCTTATTCTAGTTTTCATTGTTTTATGACAAGTATTTTCTATGTAGGAGAGATGGACATCAAAAATGCTGTTTCAAGTTCTGTTTTCTATCACAAATAGTTAATAAGCTAGAAGTGCTTTTACCTTGGCACGCTTCCTCAAATAACCATTTCCCATGATGATCACCCTGGTTTCCCTGGGACTGGAAGTTCTCTAGCGCTTCTACCACTTGCCCATTAGACTGCTTACTATTCTTTAAATAGTTGTAACGCCAATAGGTCCCAATCAAAAGAATGGCCGCCTCAGATACATGCCAAAATTACATATAGAGGAAAACACTGTCTCTACTACCCCCCCCAAAAAAAAAAAAATCTACTCTCTAAAAGCTATTGGTTGCACCCATGGCAGTTATTCACTGATGCAAAATCAGATTCTTCTAAAAAGAGAGCTAGTTCATCACTGTACCAGAAATGCTATGAAACAGATTCAGTCTATCACTCCTAAAAAATCTGTCTGGAACTGCTTGTTACTCCTGGGACGGACAGAAGGGAAAGCAGAGGTGCCCCATTTTGCCCTTTCGACCACGCATACGCATTTTCTAACTACCCTTTGTGCTTCTTTCCTCACCACAGACATTGTAGCCCTTCCTCCTCTGAAGAAGTAAGTCTTCTTAACATAGAACACAATTGTGAGGTTCATTTTGCCTGAAAAAGCCCCTCATGATGCATATTCTGAAGAGTCAGTTCAAAAGGTCCTTGTGTGGGTCACTCCTCACCTCCCTCACTACCGTACATGCAGATGGATTCAGTGCCCAGATTTACCCGGCCAGTTATCAATTTCTAAGGCAGAGGAGTCAGTGAAGGAAAGAGGACATAAAGACCATGTTTCAAAGCCCCAGGCAGAAGACTACAAGCTGAATGATCACACTGAAGCCAAGGTGCCCATTTCTGCACAGCCGCCAAAATAACCACAGCACTGCTCAAACTGTGGGCTAATTTAAAAAAAAAAATCAGCATATCAAGTCACATAGTTTCCAGGGTGGGTTTTGTATTTTCAAGGGGCTTTTTTACCCCCCCCCCCCCTTTTGATTGAATTATTTGCTGCTTGGATCATTCAAAGAATTTTTTAACCTCAAATATTCAAGATACACGCTTTCATTATTTTAGCATTTCTTTCTCCCTTTAGCAGCATTGCTCTGAAAGGAAAAATGTTCTATAACGTTGGGAGTGCCAGAGAAACACATTGCTGCATCTCTCAGGTTAAATCCTTCCAGCAGCATCAGGAACTTAGCACTCCTGGTAAAACACCTGCTGGAGACAGTTAACCTTGACAGCCCTGCAAGTAAAAATATTAATAACAAAACCAGCCTACACTGTGGGCACATGTGTCCACTGACATTCCTGTACAAAAGGCCTTCACCTCAGACTCTGTCCATCTTCATTACCACGTCAAACAGATCACTGAACTAAGTTAACTCCTATTTCAACTCATACTACAGTGACTGAGACACAGCACTGAGCATAGCACGCATAAGGACTGCAAAAAAAATTTCTGTTAATACTCAAAAAAAAAATCATATAATTAAGGCATTTTTTTGGTGGCTATTCCTTCACACAACACACCCTTTGTGCCATAATTATGCCAAAGGGCTCCTCACACATCTGCAGGGAACGCACACAGCAGCAGTACACTCCTCTAGTATAAGGCAGCCAGCAAGTTGTACAAACTTTTTTTTCTCCTCAAAAACTTCTTTTCCTACAATCAGTAACTACTCTTGCAAAAAAACAGTCCTGGTCTAAATTTCCAACTAGTTTATAACTTTTTCATCTTGGTGAGCAATCACCATTTAATTGCAATAGCATTTCTCCTGCTTTGAGTTTTCAAAGTGAAACAGTCATTTACACCTTGCAAATGGGATTGGGACTAATTAACTCCATCAACGGAGCCAAGTCAAAGCCAAGTCAAAACCAAGTGCTGCGCAAAATCCTTCTTACTACGTGCAGAGAGCCAGCATGTAGGACGTAGTCCCCAATTCTCCCACGTACTGGAAAGTCTCTCTCTACACACAAGTAGGTCCACAATGTTCTCTGAAAGAGGAGAAATAATCATACAGGTCCGCAAGTTGACATCATGCCGGCCAGGTGAGACTCTACAGAGGACTCTCATAGCACTGGCATTAGGTAACTCAGCCTCCGCAGGACAGCTGATATTCACAGGGCCAGGGACAAACCTACGCACTTGTACAACAGCTCACCATCACCTGGACAACAATGTTCACGCACATCTTACCAGCATTGTAAAAATGATGCAACACAGCACAAATTACAGAACCATAAAAGAAGATATTTTGAGTAGCCATTTCAAATAGCAGAGGAAAAGCAACTGATTTCCCTTGCAGAGAGGCCTTTTAAAGTGTTTTTCATTTTATTCCAGTGCACGTCTAAGGATGATACTTCTTTCTTCCTTTAAGTGAAAAGTCCTTCCCTTGCTTGCACGCAGTCATACTTTATTAGAGTGCAGAACAGTTCCTGTTATGGAGACGTTAAACACTGTGATTTCTCACATTGAAACTTCTATCATTTTTCTACACTTGCTTTTTTGTTTCAATAAAATGTAAAAGTAATCTAGATTGATAATATTTACTTATACCTCATCTACAAAGAAATTCTCTTCCATTTCTGCTGGTAATTGGGCCATTTCTGCTACAATTCACTTACTAATTCAGCAGAACAAAGCTCACCTTAGTAAGTTATGCACATTAATAACAGCCTATTACCCATGTCGCCTTCTTATGAATCAATTAAGTCTAATGTTCAAACTTTAAAATGAGCAGAAGAGACATATTTCTGCATAATGAACTTTGTTAAAAAGCCAACAAATGTTCATAAAGACTCACTACCTCTATCT
This sequence comes from Ibidorhyncha struthersii, assembly GCA_013398815.1. Classification (NCBI taxonomy): domain Eukaryota; kingdom Metazoa; phylum Chordata; class Aves; order Charadriiformes; family Charadriidae; genus Ibidorhyncha; species Ibidorhyncha struthersii. Next base: position 190,586 of record VZSZ01008814.1, read on the forward strand.
ACACAGGCTTTTAATAGAAGATACTCATATTTATATAGAAATCTCATCTACTACATTTTTCTAAAATTTGCCTCAGCTTGAGATTTAATGAACTCAAGACCACCAAGTGTGCCAGTTTTTGGTTTCTTTTAACTCTGTGCACATCTCTTACTGCTCCTGAAATGCTGAGCCATGACTTCCATTTTCCCTCTCACAGGACAGCTATTATTCTGAAATTAATGAACCTTCCCCAGACAACTGCCGTCAGAGCACACACGGCTCGGACGAACCGCTACCTGTCTCAGGCAGCCTGAGCACACGACACCGACTTCTCCAACCTGAGCAGTCTGTCAAATGCCCAAAGCAAAATTGACATCCAGGGTGTTTCGCCCTCTAATGCTGCTATTGTAAGACTCCTCCAGAGAGCTCTAAATTCTGCCTGTTTTCTTCTCGCTTCCCTAGAAAGCCTTAAATGTCTAGCCAGGGACACTTGACACTTGACCGATAAAAATAATGGGCTTCTCAGTTTGAGGAACACACTGAAATACTAAACGTTAATATAGATCAGTCCATAATGGGAATTTTTCTGTTTTTTTCAAGGGAAAGGTTAGTTATATTTTTTTGCTCAACATTGAAATATTTAAACCTATCTTACCCTTTTTTCTATTTTTTAAATTAGAATTTAATTTCTACTGAAAATGACGTTTCAGAATTAACAGCTGATTTAAAAAAAAAAATAGCCCCATAAAATTGTTGCCCCTTCCCTTTATTTCTCCTTCACCGTATCTAAATTATATAAGACCAAAACTTATGAATAGTTTCTGTGTCCTCTAAGCTGCAGTTTGGACGAATTGATCACTGGCCAAGTAACAAATACTGGCCAGCATTCCAACTGATCTTCATGCATTTGAATGGACTTCCACATATGAAACACACACACTACAGGAAAATATCACAGCCCTGACTCAGAAAAGCATGTAAGCACGTTAAACAGGCACTTATCTGAATAAGCACAAACATGAAAAGGTACAACATGAGAAGTCATGACAAATTCAGAAGGAGAAACAGTTGAACGAATGTAAAATATAGGAAGGATAATATCTGGCTGAGTTCAAGGTTTTGGAGGGTATTCCAGATGTTTTCTATTATTATTTTCAAGTTTTTCAAAACCTATTTTCAGATCTTGTTTCAGGTAAAAGTCATGCTACCATTTTCCATGAGAAAAAGATAGGCCTCTCAATAAAGATGAAGTATTTTTGGCACAAGCACACACAATAAATGTTTCTGTTTTCCCTGTGCTTATTTAGGTACCTCATTGGATTATTTATAAACTAGAATAAGTCTTTCGCATGGAGTGTAGATACAGAGGTACAATTTGGCTGGCACCTTCTCTTATGTAGAAGAGGCTTGTAAACCTGTGTGTGACAGAAATCATAAACAATGACTCTGGATTTGATGTGGTCAAAACAATAGGATCTGGCACCTCCTTAATCACCTTTCAGAGTGTACTTGTAAAAAAAAACTAAAGCTTGCTTCGTGACCAGAAGTGGTGGAGCGGAAATTCATGACTGAAAATAGAGGCTGTAGAGCAAAAATGTTCCAACTTCCCAGCCAACTCCTCCTGGTGGACTACTGATCTCTTTATCATCGCTATTGTTACATAGTGATTTAAATATGATCACAAAATAGCTTCAGTCGACACTGCCTGACGAAAGTTCAAAAGTTATCTCAAACTACAATCTCTTCAAGTTAATGGACCTCACTTTTTTTTTTTTTAAACAAGATTACATAAATAACCAGAAAAGCAATATTTTATGTGTTCATCAGTTAAAGGGTTAACCTGGCTTCAGCAGCCACTGAGGTAAATAAGAAAGTTTCTGCTTCTTCACATTATTGTTTACTTTGCCTGGCTCCAGACTAATCAAAACACTACTTTGGATCCACAATCAAACCTAAACTCTGCAACAGCCAAACCTTGGAAGAGTGTACCTCCTCAGAGGTCAAAATCATGAAACATTAATTTCCCTGCTAAGTCAGATGCTACAGTGGTTACAAACAGTTGAAAGTGTAATAAATCCTACCACATTTAAGAGCAAACTTAATTAAAGAATCATTATGAGGTAACGCACCCCAGAAGCATCCACCAGCCAGTAAAGTCACAAAACTTCTGGTTCTCACAACCTTTCTCATTTGCTGGAAACTAGCATACAAATATAAAACAAAATACGCTGAAGCGATACCCAGCAGCCACACATTGCATGACCAGGTTAGAGCCCCCCTAGCAAGACCTGTTGCTTTGAAATTCAAAGCAAGGCGCTTTTTTTCATATTTATGACTTTTCCCATGACGTTTAGTCCAACAACCAATCTCCTCCTCTTGCACTACAAGACAGTTTCCTCTCAAATGGGTGAAGCCAGTAACCGCCGTTGAGCAAACGGACTTGGCTTCCAGCTCCTGGAAAGACAAAATAGCAGTGGGCAGCTGTCCTTCAGAAGCAGTTTTTCCATACTGCTTTGTTTATTCTGGCAATATTTGGAAGGAAGTTCTTGGCCTTTGACAGGAAGTCTGTATTTGTTCTCTAGCCTCTTTGCCACTGCTAGACACTACATTGCAGTAAACTGTCCATTCAGACCAGCGCATACATTAGTTATCCTGAACAAAAAGTCAGCCTGGATGGATAAAAACCCCAGCGATGCCCACAGCAGTGTTGAGAAGGTAGCTTAGCATGCAATGAGGAAGCCCAGGTGGTCTTTACAGCATCACCATGTTATCCTTCATTTAATCTCTGAATCTCTTTCTTTCAAACACACCCTATAAAAATAGCACCCTTCTCAATGACTTTCAAAGTTACAAGAATATTTTCACTTCCCACAGAGGTAGAATAGATATAATCCAAAGAAAGGGAAACCCTCTTAGCACAAAAGAAAACACAGTGTTCCCAAAGGAATGCAATTCACTGTCCACACTGGGATCCTTGCTTTTGGTTGCACCAGATTGCCTGATGTATAGATATTGAATTCATTACAAAATTTTCAAGGATATACGGATATGACAAACTAATAGCTACCTACCAGCACGTCTATACCATGCAATGGAGCTCGGTGAACAAACTGTGGAGGTAGCAACAGCCCTCAATGAGAAGGTGAAGAGCATCTTTTAGCCTAGATGTTACTGCTAAATGCTGAATTTTAGTATTCCCTAAATTCAGGGTGCTAACTCTATGATTTTAATAGATGCCTTTTGCTGTATTTTCTGCATGTAAAGGCTATATATCATGCATGAAAGTATTTCCCATACAAGAAAGCAATGACAAGAAGATCTTGAGGAGGTCTGGGGTTTCTGTTCCCCAGACAGACACAGACTGAGTAAATTATATAAATAAAGCTGCAACTGTATAACTTCCTACCCCACTCAACACAGCAGGTGGCATTAATTTCCTCAAAATGAATAGGGGTGTATAGCAGCAGAATGGAGATTAATGAAGAAGAGGACAGCAGATAAAATTCAGTCCCAATAGTTTCTTCGCCTATCAAAAATTAAAACAGCAAAACCAGAATTTCCAGTTATGGAATTCATCCAGCTTCATAAAGTAAAAAGAAACTAAACAGAGCTCCCATGATGCTGCATGGACACATAGCGCTTTCCACTCGAACATCCCTTCAGCACTGCTGCGCAGGTGTGTGCCCACTGCAGCCGAGCCCGAGGCTTCCCGCTGAGCCCCTGCTTCACCTGCCCTTTGAACAGAGACTATGTACATAGTTTTTAAAATGAAAACGTGCTGGCCTCCTTTTCGATTGTGATTGCAACCTATTGTTTCGCATAGAAAAACAGCTTTTAAGGCTGCTGGTGCTCTGGTGTGTCTCTTATTCTATCACCAAAGAAAGGCCTGAAAGATAAAGACAAGGCTGCACCTGCATGGACCTCCACAGGTCCATCCAGGCAGCTGTCCATGCCCGCTCCTTCAGTACCACTCTCACTGCCTCACGTGGCAGAGGACAAATGGACCTCACCCTTTGATCCTTCTGCGTGCCACCCACCGCAAAAGCACAAACCCTCTACTTCCTACAAGAATTTCTCTGCTGATTCTGAACACACACCAGCCTCACGTCAATCCTCCAGTCCAGTACAGCCATCCCAGTCTCTGCTCCCCTGCGTGGAAGGGCAGAAGCTGGGGTGTGCTGGGGGGGGAACAGAAATCACTAACGTTGAAGTAACAGATTTAGAGGTCTGCCTCAACTGCGTTCATGCAGCCACAGCATGTCCCAAGAGCGTGCAATAGTTCTGTTGTGTGTTTGAAGGGCATGGCAAACAAGGAGGGAATTCGGGACAAACATAAAGAAGGAAAAAAACATCACTTGGGGGTTACATGATGTTATAAAATTGCAATAAGGTATGCTGGCAGCTGTCACAGTTCTTCCCCATTAACATTAATAAGACACGCTAGAATGGAATTAAGATGATTTTACTGACTTCTTAAAAAAAAAAAACACAAATCACCACACATTCAAGCTGTCTAAAACTACACTTGACTTTGATGAGGTCACAAACTTGATGGCAAATTGCATTGGGAACTCATTACTATCTCTATCGCAGTAACAACTAGGGAAGCCCCTGACACTAGGGCTCCTGCCGTGCAATCCAAGGTGTGCACAAGTCAAATACGTGTGTATACACAGAAACAACAGCGTGTGCTTATAGGGGATTCGCAGCCGAAAGAGAGCAAGGCAAGGAGTAGGAACAGAAAAGTACTGAACAAAGGCAGTGTGCGACTCAGAAACAAGTATCTGAGTCTCAGTCGAATCTGATTTCACTCAAATACTTTAATTTCAAAAAAAGCATTGTGTACTGAAAGCAAGCATATTTCAGGCACATCAGGCATTCAGGAGCAAAACCGATAGCTCTAGGCGTACAGCAGTGGTTTCCTAGAATATCTCATGAGAGAATGAACACCTTAATACCACAAGTGGCCTATGCAGAAATCACATAGAAATTGCACCAATTTAGCTAAACTGGTTTGCAAATTGACTTATTTACATCAGAGCTAGCCTCTAGTGCACTCTGCTAAGTGTGGGAAAATTGGTTTGGAAGCCAAACTGAGCTAAATGAGTACCAGGCACTCTTAACCTAATAAAACCATGGTCATACAAGCCTGCTACACTGATTTAGGTAAATTAGCTTTAGCAAACAATTCAGTTAAATCAGTTCCAATTCTGTTATTTAGGTGACAAATACGATTCACTCTTTTTCCACTTTTCACTATGCTTATTTCTCAGCAGTACAGCTTATGTGAAAACAAATGTATAACAATGAAATAGAGAGCACAAATCCCTATTCCAGTCACGCATATAGCAGAATTATATTTAAAACACTGAAAAGGGGATTTACTCTGTCCCAGTCTATGCATCTCTCTCACCTATTTTTAATCATCTAGGCCTGTATCTCTATTAAGAAGATGTGGAACTTGGATTCCTAATTTTAGATGCTCTGAACTGCACGTCCTGACCACCTACCTTTAAAAATTATATACCACAACATGAAAACTTTTCAAGTAGAAATTGTGCAGAGGATTCTGTAATAGGGATATAATGGATCTGCAGATAGGTTAAAAAAGTAGAGGCAGTTCTCCCTGCAGTTTTAAACTTGTAAGTCTAACCGTGTATGCAAAGAGAATATTGTTCATTATAATTAACAGTGCCGAGCTGCGAGTCTACAGAGATTATTTTTTTCCATTACCCACTGAAGGGGGGGGGAAGAGTATGGACTCTGCCCACAAATTCTGTTTTGCACAATCATATATCTAAGTTCATGAGATGTACAGCTATACAGATGCAAAGACCCACTACCTAGGAAATGGAGCCTTGCTGATGAATCTTTCTACAGAGGAGCAAGGGGTTACTTAAATTTAAAAAGTCCTCAAGTGATAAGAAAAAACAAACAGGAAAAAAAAAAAGAGGAAAAGACAAGTGAATTAGAAAAATAGGAAATGGCAAAAAGAAGTTTGCTCCAAAAACTAACAAATTTATGAAATAAGGATGATAATGATTCATGTACTAGAATAAAAAATTTAAAAATTAAGAAAAATCTAAAGTTATTGCAGAACTAGAACTGTCTCTGACTGTGCATATCTAGGCACAGTTTTCCTTTCTACAGAATTATTAATAAGACATTCTAAAGCAAGCCTCTGATGAAAAGTGTCATAAAAACCATCATTCACACATACCAATTTTAATGTGTTTGGTTGTTCCCTTTCTTCCTGTTTGTTCCAAAATAATTCCAATTTTCATAAAGCGGTCTGATTATGAACACAGACAAAGTAGTTTATCAAGACTGTCTGACACTTTAATTTCCATCATTTATAATTCCAGAAACGGGGTACCACAAATCTCCAAGCTTCATTTTCAATTTTTACTGCTCTTCCTCTGCCTTTCTGAATCTTCATCTTAATTGAATGGATACAAAGTAAGTCTCCTAAACCCGGTAATAAAAAAGTATCCTAGAGGTCAAGCAACACAGCATTTTACATTATTTCAAGTCACTTGTTCTCTTGCTCATTTTTGTCTCTCATTCTTCATATCAAACTAACATTAGCTAATAGCATTAACAGTGCTATCTTTAAAGATAGAAAATTGATGACACAGCCAAAGGACAATGATTTCACTCTTTTATGTATTAATCCATAGCAGAAACAGTTCACTGTGAAACGCCCCTTGAAAATAATATGACTCCAACAGCAAAGCAAAGGATTTTCAGTTTTAGATTACTTACAAGCACAACTTCTTTAGCCAATACCAGAATTAGAGGCACATTAAGTGAATGATGAAGCAAACCACCTATTCCTAATTGCTGAGTATAAAAATACAATATAAATCATAAACACTACATATCACAAAATCGTTTTTAGTGCCATAATATAAGTTTACAAAAAAAAAAAATTAAAAAATCAAATAAAAATAAAAAGCTTTGGATAGCGTTTAAGACACTAATAATCAGGAATTAGCTCAAGCCTAGGACTTTAGAGACCATCACATTCCTGTATTCTAGACATGGCTGAGAGAAAAATTAGTCCTTTTCATTCTACAGAGAAAAGTTTTATAAAAGAGTGTTTTGTTGAACAGTTTCTTCCGGACTTTACCTTTTGACCAAAGAAAAGCATGAGAAGATCAAAGGAGGAATGAGGACTTATGAAACATGTTTATTAAGCTTCTAATTCGTTCATATTTTCCCTTGTTAAAGGAGGGGGAATCCCTGCACCAGGAAACATTGAAAAAAACTGACATCATCTTTTAAGAGTTCCACCCCATCATTTATAGTTGTCTTCACCTTTTCTCTGCAGAGCAAGACGTTAGCCATTCTTGACACCATATTCTGTGGTTCTCTCCCAAAAGAACAGAAACCACTACTAGCCAGTACCACATAAAAGTCACTTTTACAGAAGAGTACCCCACAATAAGCTACAGCTCACCTATTTTTCTTAGCCTCAAATAACTTTAAAATGTTCTCTTTGTTTAAAAAGGTAGAAGAATGAGCTGGTATTTGAGGTTCCTCAAAGTCTTATTAGGATACTTTCTTACTGTTGCAGTACCAGTGTTCTTCCACCAACCGCACTACAGAAGGTTTTGAGATGGATAAAAAGCCTTGATTTGGAGTATGTCAGTTCAGAATGTATAGTATAGCCTCCCTCAGGATAATTTTATTCAAGGCTATTTTGTAAAAATCTTATGAGCTAGAAATAAAAGGAAAAAAAAATCTCTATGCTGCTTAGTGGTTTTCCTGAATTTCAAATATTAAACACTTATCTTAGTAGCCTCTTCTCTTTAACATGACTTATTTTTCACTTTCCTATGAACTGAAAAAAACAGTCGTAGTTTTCTTGAAAAAACACTGTATTATAATATTCATAATATTGGTACATACGGGTATATACTTAACTTTGTTTTGTCTAACACAGTTACACCTCAATGCCATATATGTTACATATTTCCAGGCATTAACTTCAAAATCTCCCATCTAAAAAGCTACAAATACTGAAGATCAAGCACCACTTTTGAGAGAGAGGTTACGCACAAGCACAGTGTCAAGATTGTGAACTACTGACTCTCTAGAAAAATAAAAAGCAAATGCATGTATAGGATCCCATTCTGAAGCTTACAGAGGTACATTGAAGTTTTGGCATTCAGATACAGCTTCAGAGAGGTTCATGGTATACTGAAAGATTTTATATATTACTTTTCAAAATTAAAGAACGAAGTGTATAATTATGCCTAAAGAGACTGTGTAGCTCTGTACAAATGGGGATGGAGGCTTCTCCCTGTCCTTCTCCTTTCCCTTCCCCCTGCCAATACTTTATTCTAATCAGCTGAAGAATTCCCAAGGACTGCAATAAATGCAAATATTTTCACCCTACAAAACTGTTAACATGTATTTTTCTTCCCTAGGCAGCAGAATAAAACAAATCCAGAAGCAACTATAACCAACACAGCATACATTTCAGGACAAGTCCAGTCCCTAATTTCCTGAGCCTTACTTACTTTGTGGTCTTCAAACAAAAAAACCCTCCCCAACACACCCTTCTTTTCTCTTCCCTGGCCTTTCTTTTACTTTAATTGCCATTTCAAATGTATCATTTTTCTTCAGCACCTCCTGCTTAGATTTTTCCTTCAAGATCCTCTCTCCTCAAGGTCTTAATGCATTTTTTTCAGACCAGTTTCCTTTTTATAGGAGCACTCAAATGCTCTAGCACACTCAGGTTATCAATTTGACAATGCTGTTTGTCCAGGATTCCCTGCATATGCTAGGAAATCCTTTCCTGATTCGGAGATTGCCAGCCTAATGCGGGAAGCACGGTGTCCTTCTTTTAGACAGAAATACCCTCGTTTTGAAAGAACAGTACCGTGAACTCCGACCTTTACAAAAAGCAGGGTAAACATTTAGCTTGAAAAGTCTTGAAAATGTTTTAAGATATTAGGGTTTTCACTCTAATAAATATCACAGCAGTGAAGGAGGACCTTCTTAACATCTAATGCCAAATTCAGTTTAAAAAGCACCGCAGCTTGTTATCGTGGCTACCAGCTCATAGCTTTTTAAGGGCCAAAGTAGTCACTCATGCCAACAATTTGCAATTACCACTAGGAATACACAGAACTATTTTTTCATGTTAAACTCCTCTAATGGAAGGTTCGTTTTTTAAAGTTACACAGTGAACGTGGAACATGATCTGCCCTACACTCCTGGGTCAGAACTAGCTTTGCCAAATTCAGAACCTTACACAACATCAGCATGGTGTGCATAACAGAAAGTATGTGTGGCGGACTTACAAAGCTATAATTCTACACATTTTCTCTTGCTAAATACTTTACAGTTGGTTTAATGCTTGGAAATGTGCATTCAATTCTAAATAAAGTCTTGTATATTGTTTCAAGATCAGGTTTTACTCTGTGTAAGGAATCATGCTGAAATCCAGCCCTGCCTGATGCAGCTATTAACACCACACCAGAGAAGAATTTTTGAAACCTCAAAAGCCTCAGAAGAAATCCCAAACCAGCAGCTTTCTCCTGTCAAGGCTATAGGCAATGCTCACTTCACGTAGCAAAAGAAACTGAGCTCACTTGTTTATCCTGCATCTTGTTCCAAAGCAATTAATTGAATGAAGAAATTGCTTGCCTGTCCACAATCACAGCAGACTTAACACTTGTCAACTGCCGTCTTTTGGAATTAATTCAGTCAACAGCGTCACATGCTTCAAGCACATCCTCAAATCTTGGCCAGACATAGCTAGATTGGGTTTTTTTCCTCCAGCACAGAAACACAGCAATTAAACTATTAATGAATTTCCTGTAATAATTCAGCATAGCTTCACTGATACGTAAAAGTAACGTAATGCTGAACTGGGAAGAGGTGTTGTAGCGAAAGAGGGAAAATTCAAACTAAGAGGCATCTGTAAAGGCAGATCTTCAAAACACTTCAACAATTTTGAGGGCAATGCTCTTGCTCTTCATGGCTTCCACCTTACAGTACAACTTAGGTTTCTGATCAAGTTAGCAAAACGTCTGGATTTGTTTCACAATAAACTGTTAAACAACATCTTACTCATGAAAATGCATTCACCTATTCACTCGTCTCTATAGGGAGAACTCACAGCTAGAGCTCTTGTACATGAGAAGCAGGACACAAAGGCGAGTGTTATTTCAGAATTAAGGAACGGGTATTACCTATCCCTTTGGAAAATCTCTTACCAAAATTTACAGTGACTCAGTTACAACACTGCTGTGTGCTTGGCCAATATTGGTTATCTATATAGTTAAGCACAACTAATTAACATATGGGAAAGCAGCAAAGAATAGCAAATAGCTTTCACTAACAAATGCAAATGCTCCTGAAGTACAAAGTACAAAATTAAGTGCTACCGTACCGCTCACACTGGGCATTCCTTTGGGATCTTGCCCTTTTTTTTTTTTTAAACTCTGATGAAATGTATCCCCTAGAAGTACAGCCTGCAAGCTCAACCATTCACATAGCATACACTTCAAAAGCAGCTACAGAACACAACCAAGAATCAACGCGAGATCACTGAAAATATTTAACAATCTTTCTAATATACTGCAGACTGAATTGGCAGCAGAGCCAGCTGTAAAGATTGACCAGTATTTCTCATTTTGAGACTCTCTCCTCTGTTGTGCCAGAATTTAAACTGCACGGGCCAAACGCCAAATGTCTTTGCAAACATTCTGCAATCCGTGAGAAAGATAGGGAATTACATTGTTTCAGGCGTACTAAATTCTGGAAACCTTTTATTTCAGAAATGCTAAGGTAAGTTTTGGAGGAAAACCTTTGACAAAGTGTAACTTTGCCAAACCCCACCTTAATTCAATCTCCTTGTGGTCACGTCCTACAAAGCAATTTTTACTAACGTGACTGAAGAGACTGTAGATCTGCCTCAGTCAGTTCACAAAATGAACAGTGTTTTCTTACTGAATTCAAAGTTTCCTTTTTTTCCCCCATATTGTTCAGGTGTGGGATATGTTCCTCCTCCTCTGAATACACCCTTCCAACTCTGCTCTGCAAACAAAATTATCACTAGATTATGAGGATTTCCTCTCATACTCATTACTGCATATATCCAAATGACTACACAGTCCCAGTTTAACATGGGACCATGAGATGATTATGTATGCTTAAATCTTCGGGCACAGAAAGCAGCAAACAATCCCCAACCTCCTTTAAAAAGTACCTAAGCTCTCTTTTACACTGTATTTGACAGTCACCAACTAAAATACAAATCCCCTTTTTTTTTACTGCATTATTTGAGCACTGCATAGATTTTTGGTTTTTTGTTTGTTTTTTTTTTTTTTTTATTTTCCAAGGTTAAGAGAACATTTGTACCTTCCCAGTTTGCAAGCATGGTGAATCACAGAAGACGTTACAGCCTAGCAAATACATAAACCTGGATCTCCAAAATTCCCTGCTAGCACTTTAGTCACTGAGACCTCTTCACTCTCCATGTCCCTCCCAGACTGACCAAATTAGTTCATCATAACACAATCCCTACACCTTTCACTGTACTATGACTTTCTGCATCTTCTGCTTAAACGTTTCGTGGTTTTGTAATTCTCTTTATTCAGAATTCCTCACAAGAAGCAGAGATGTATGAACTTTAACTGATCCTCTCTTCCTTCTAAAAAAAAATAAAATAACTAATGAAAAATTACAGATAAATGAATAATAAAACAGGTTGCAACACTTCAAAGATGAAGACGTATGGTATGTGTTATCAACACGACTGGATGAAAATTATTGCCAAATCTGATTGTATTTAATATACCCCCTTACCAACAGCTGAAGAAGGGAAAGCTGCATCCTTGGGAGACATAGCCACTCTGTGTAATTCTATAAAAGCAATATAATTATATAATTACCTGTATTAAAAAAAAATAATATAAAAGCAATGTCATTACTTGTATTATGATGTTTGAAATAGAGTCAAAGAAAGAACAGTCTCCTTGTTTCCATTTTATAGGTGCTTTCCATAAAATGGACACTATAAAATATTGGTTTGCTTTGGAATAATTAAGTATTTTTTAAATGACATAACAGGTGTCATAATGCAGTAGCAACTGCACAAAACACTGTAAAACCATTTCCATCTCGATTTAGTATTCGTTGCACAAAAGGCAGAGCTCTCAAGTGTGGAAGGATTTCCTTACATCAGTCAAACGCCCTCCCAGTCACAACAGTCCTCCAGCCTCTGCTTGCTCTTTTAACCTGTTCCTGAGCTCCAATTACTCCGGCAGAGTTACTCTTCCTGACGTAACAAGTGTAAATGTAAGTGTTTTCTTGAGAAAAGATGTCCTAATCTGTCAGGACTCCCAAGTGAAAAGCAACTTTACCTTTGTTTGGTTTGTAGTTTTTGGTTTGTTTGTTGTTTTTTTTTTAAAAAAAAAAAGAAAAAACTTACCGATCCTCCACCTAAGAACTTTGAACTAGCTGGCCATTTATAATAAGTTAGACCAAAGGACAGAGGTTTTGAAAACAATTAAATCTCTACAAGATTGTCAAAATAAGGGGCCCATTTAGGCAGAGAGATCCAAAGCCTTCAGTGAGAAAAAGCTGTAGAGTGAGTTCAGAACCTTCTAACAGCAACAAATCTGCACTCAAAGGAGACTTTATAAATATGCCAAGTGCAGGAAAAAGTTTAAGCGGCCCTCAGAGTCACCTGTAAGATGAGTGTTCTCAGAAAGCAAGATTTCTTTATTTACATACCTGCTTCAGGTTCTTCCCATTTTTAGTGAGATAAAATTTATAAAGAACGGAACACTACTTCTATCATCAAACAGGATTAACAAAATACTGTAAGCCAATACAGTAATATATGTGTATATCCAGTAAGCTAGATCTATCATAGCCTAATAAAGCAAGATATTCAGAAAGTCCACAAAACTCTACTTGAGGTTAGAGCTGGGAGCTGAATTCAACAAGTAAAAGCAAGAATACTGAGTTAAGTCATGAGATCTGGGATGCAGTCTTCTTCATTAAAATCTTCAAGGACAAATGAGAAAAAGAAAAAAAAATAATCTTCTTGACTATCATAATTACAGGTTAAGAACACCACTACATGCATTTGTTTAGAAATGTATGTGTGTGTGTGCGTATACACCCATACATACATATATACACACAAAAATGTTTGCATTCATGTTTATATATATGGATAAATCCTCCACCTGTAGTTTGAAAGCACTAGGACTACAAATATTCTCCTCCTTTGCCTCAAACTCACATTCCACCCTTGTTTCCGCAGTGCACACAATTGTCACACTGTACTTGTCCGAACAGTAGAATTGCAAAGAAAAATTTAGGTCACGCATTTTCCTTTAGCTTCCCCTGTTGCCAAAATTTTCCCACCCAGAGACAAGGCTTCGGTTTCTGGAGGCAGCGTTCTGCTCACAGTATGATTAGGAAACTGTAACAATTACCTGTAATCTTAAAACTGCATTGCCAGTAAACAAAAAAAATAAGATTTGCAAAGTTTGTTCATTATAATTACTAATACACACCTCCTGATCTATATTTTCAAGGAGTACACAAACAGTAGTAGCACAAGACAGGAGTTTAATAATTTTCCCCGTGCTATTTTAGAAAGTTAGCTGTTGGTATTTGAACAAAACCAGGCATTATTTGAAAGATGATTGCCTTCACCTCATGAACCTGTCAGGATTGCACTGCAAGGTAGGTTGCTCTAATGAAATACAAACCCAACATGAACTACATCTGCACTTCTCTAGAGACTAATGGGTACATTTCTGCTACCGAATTTAAATGTCTCTAAATTGTTGAGAACACAAAAATCACTGAAATTTTGCTGGGTTTTCATTTCAATAAGTGATGTGTGCCATCATGCTTTCAGAGAAAAGCTGCTAACACGGCTACTAAATGTAGTATTAACAGTAGAGAGGTACCTATAGCTATCATTGTACTTCAAACCACAGCAGAATGGTTGATTTTATTACAAATGCACTGGAAGAGTCATTGATTCAGAAGCATTGGAATAGCCAGTCATTGGCTCACTGACAGTGCAAGATACTGAATGCAACACGGTGAGGCTGAAGAGTGAGGAAACAGACAACCAAGAACCAACTCCAAGATCCTCCAGAGATAGTTTTGGGAAACACTTACAGCTGTCATAGTTCCTGTATTGAGGTGGAGACCAGCTGAAAGACTGTACCTACCTACAGCAGCTGTTTCCAAGATGTGATAAACATAGCCATTAGAGAAGACATTTTTAAAAGATCAAAGCTCCCTTCTCACTTTAAGATTCAGGAAGCGGCAACTGCGACAAGAAGTATAAACTGCAGGTTTATCTACTTAAAGAAAACCAACATCTTCCATCCTTAAAGCAATGAACGTCACTCAAAAAACCAATACGTGCAACACAAAATGCCTTTGCCAGTTTTAAGGCTTGGCTGGCTATGTTCTGATAAACCAAAATAATGAAAATACATTCTTTGCTTCAGTCCATAGTGGCTCATTTTTCACCAAGATGTAATTTTCCCTTTTATCAAATATTTTCTCCTTTTTAATTCCCCCAGCTCATTTGTTCTGCTATCAAGGCACCAACTTAACACACTCAATGACTAACCAAGGAGACCCTGTAGCTGCAATGCATCAAACCAATTTTGTTGACCATTCACGGGTCACTGGAACATCAGCTTCACATGCCTGTTTTGGAGACAAATGACAAACATGACTATTTCTTTCTCCAAGCTGCACAGGTGTATCATCTAGGCGAGCAGGAAAATAACTCTGGCCTGCTGTCAGAAGTCTCAATCCTCAAATTTGAAACTATATTCAAATAGCCTTGAATATAGCCAGTAATAAAATCTACTGGCCAAAGGGTGAAGATGCCTAAGGTGTTTAAATCCATTTGTTTAACATAAAGTATTACTAGATGATGAGTTATACAGCAGAGCTGATATTCAATACCTGCACCAAAATCCTACCCCACTGGATTTCTACCCAAAAAAATGCATTTATTATATGGCATTTACTATATACAATTTATTTTTTAAACCATGAAAATATGAAACATTACAATTATTAAGTAAAAGGATTTAATTTTCCATTGTAAGTGAGAAGGTTGGAAGACCAAAACTTATATATTTAGAATAGAATAGACTATCTCAGTTGAAAGGGACTTACAATGATCATGTAGTCCAACTGCCAGACCAATGCAGGGCTGACCAAAAGTTAAAGCATGTTACCAAGGGCATTGTCCAAATGCCTCTCAAACACCAAGAGGCTTGGGCATCAACCACTTCTCTAGGAAGCCTGTGACAGTGTTTGGCCACCCTCTCGGTAAAGAAATGCTTCCTAATGTCCAGCCTAAACCTCCCCTGGTGCAGCTTTGAACCATTCCCACACATCCTGTCAATGGATCCCAGGGATAAGAGATCAGCACCTCCCTCTCCACTTCCCCTCCTCAGGAAGCTGTAGAGAGCCAAAACTGGGTTCCCACTGAGTTTTTTATAATTTGTTTAAATAATTTCCCAGATAATGGAAAAATGTTCAAGATGAAATCCAGATGTGCTTGCACAACAATTATATCCTAAAATTCAAATGGAAAACTGAAGGCAGATATCAGACCTAGAATTGAAAATTCAAGAAAACTCCTTTCCAAACGGGATCAGAAACCAGGAAGAAAAATAAGATTCTTCTCCAAATCACATCTGGATTAAACTTACAAAATTGCAAAATTCCTGCCAGAAAAAAAAAAAGCTGCATAACACTTGGCATGACATAAAAAAAGATCTAAGTCAACTTTTTCAGATCCTAACAATCAATATCCTGTGAAAATTAAGATACTCCTGAAACCAATTATTAAAAATAATTGCCATTCATATGAGTAAAGGATTACCAAGCACCAATGAAGATAAAATAGACAGGTTGCTTGAAAAGTACACAGAATTTTTGAAGACATATAAAAACAAGGACTCGTGAGGACATCTCCTTTGGCATCATCTAAGAACTAAAACGGGTTTATACCCACACGTTTGTATACTTTAAAAACATCCTTTACGTTGTCTTATAATAATTTTTACCACTACTTTAAAAAAAAAAAAAAATTATGTTATTGCACAGGCTTTATATAAAACACTAATTACTACGTACTTGACTACCCTCAATCTTACAGTAGACAGCAGATAAAAACCTAATATATTTTGTGAGCGTTTATGATCTGAGAAATTAAGTAGGCCAATAGAAATATGATTAGAAGACATTATTCTTCCCTCCACTTAAGAGCACCCACCAGCAGGATGCTGCTGGGGATGGTTAAGCACTCTCACTCAGTGCTGCGGCACACACCAACACAGTCCCCTTGCAAAATCCTCAGGAACTCAGCCTGTGCTCCTCGTTACAGCAACAGCATGTACGCAGTGTTTCACAGCACTGTTCCTCAGCCCTCTTTTTCACTCTACTGAACTTCACCTCCTCCAATGCAATTCACTGAAAAAGAATTTTCTCAGCCATTAATTGAGTTTCAGCATTTGATTTCTGTTGCTCAAAGAACCCACGTACCATCAGACCCCTAGCACTGGAGTGGCCTTCTCCTTTTATCAAAGCAAGCATTTCAGTGCTTCCTAAAGTCATTCCTAAAGAAGAATTAGTTCTCTTCAGATAAGGATTAAACAGTTAAAAAGAAGATTACTGCTATACAGCTGGTAGTCTACAAAACATCAAAACCAAACCCACAAACTTCAAGGGATACTTACCCTTTTTTCAAAGACTAGGCACAGTAAAAAAAAAAAAATATATATATAATTTTGTATGCTATACACTAATGAAAATGTAGACACTTAAACTATACTTATTTCAGAAATAAGACTAGATGGTATTGTGTGGTATACTTAATGCATATTAATGAACTTTAACCCATTATTCAGCACTAGGGTAAGAGACTGTTCTCTGTTTATAGCATTTTGCAGGAGTGTATCAAAGACCCGATATCTAAGGTTCAACTAGAAACACTAAGAAACTACAAAAGGCTGTCTGTAATAAGGAAGGACTGAATTATTACACCCTTGTAATAATCAACCTACTGGTAAAAAGACCAAAACGACAGCAACAACTCAGAATTTTCAACTTAAAGGGGGGG
>VZSZ01008814.1:218524-251034 GCA_013398815.1 Ibidorhyncha struthersii
AAAAATCAAACCAAAACAACAACAAAAAAAAACAAACACAACCCCCCCCAAAACCTACCATCCCCCCAAAAAAACACCACAACTCACCCAACCACCTAAGAAACCTAAGGATGGCATAAGAAACCTAAGAAACAAGGATGGCATCTCATAAACAAAAACTTTACAGTCATACCCCGTAATACCGGTGCCATGAAAAAGGCATATATTATGAGAAATCTGTTTATACTTCAAACTTCTTAAGCACACAGGGGTTTTTACTGTATGGGGAAGAATAAGCCACAGAAATAATTTTTCCAATTAGTAAGAAGAGGAAGGATGTCTTCCAGAATATAACAGTCCTTCAGTCACGTCAAAATGTCCATATTCTATGTGTCTGTTACTAAATATAATGCCATTAATTTCTCTGTGTGTCACTCTTCCTTGTCTTTTCAGCATGTGGCAGACTTCTCAATAAAGGATGAAATTATATTAGGCTTTCCAGAGCTGACATTTTCTTGAATGACAATATTCTATGTAGGCAACTGTAGTAACATTTATGAATTAATTTCCCCCCTACAAGAGACTGACCTGAATTTTTGCACTCCTCAGTGCTTCCAATAAAAGTGGAAGCAAAAGACATATGTAAGAGAGAGAAATGCGCCTCCCAAGTGAGTCTCACCGTAAAATATATCTGCAAATGGAAAAAAAACTAAAAACGATTTACACAGACTCTCAAAAGTATTCGTGTAAAAGTTAAGTGGAAACATTTCCGTAGCTCGGGATTTGGAACTGTCTTTGAGGAACTGAGTGACACTGAACAATGTACAACTAATTTTTCCTGCTGGATAGGTATGACAAAAGCAAAGGTCCTAAGTTATGGTTTTAACAAACAAAGCAATAAAATTAGATGTGAAAACCGCTATCAGAAACCCAAGCCAAATTAACATTTTACTTACTAGTAGCAATCACCCTTCTTGCAAGCTTGGGTACTGCAATGCAAAGCCATTGGGGTTACCAGCCGCCTGACTGTAAAAAGTAAATGAAAGGACGGACTTGTGGAAAAGAAAAACAAATCTGAGGACTGAGCGTACCCCAGTTACAGCCCTGCTCTGAGCTGGAAGAGCTTTGTCCCTGTAGACTAGGGAGTCCCTGGGAAGGTTAACCTGCCCAGCTACCATCTGTCTTCCCAAGGAGAATATGAGAGGCAGAAGCCATCACATTTTTCTAGTGCAGGTCACCATTTCATATTTTTCATATGAAGCTGTGATTGGAAAACAAAAAAAAAAAAAAAGAAAAATAATCAATTTTATAATGGAAAATTATAATTGAAGATAGCTCAACGTAGCCAAAATATGATCAATTTATATCAGCTTAGTTGATGATTAAGTAAATGAACTAATTATTTTAACTGTCTACTGTTGTTAACATTTTATTAAGCTTCTGCTTGTTTCTTTCACGTATTTTGCTGTTCTCCCTTATTATTTATAATCATCTCTACTATTTACAATTACATGTATTAATTCGTTACAGATCTTGCAGAACATGACAACCACATTATACTGAAGTACATTTATGGTAAGTCAGAATCTTACTCTGAAATGGCAAAAAAAGAATTAATAGATTAAGTAAATGTCTCTGAAATACAACTGTAAGGAGCCACGACGTAGTTAAATTGGACAAGGCTGGAAACAAAGCCAGCAGAAAGTTGTCATTACTTTTAAATTCCAAAGCATGATTACATTTTTAGTTAATGCAGTTGAAATATAAGCTTGGCTTGATCAATAGCACAAAATTGGTGAAAAAAGGTCTTACTGTAGAAAAATATAAATAAAACTAAGATTGGACAAGACAGACGGACCAAATGTGAAAGTTCTCATGAAATCGGTCTACTGTTACTCAGCAGGCAGGAGTCCCCTATATGAGGCACTGTATATGCACAGGTATGCTTCATCTGCCTTCCCCCACCCCACATATTCAGTTCTCTGTGAAATTCTGGGGAGTGTGGTATCTCTCATCTAAAAAAAAATGACAAACTGGAAAAGTTCCTTGTACGTTATGTTTATCAAGGAAGAAAAACCCTGGGGAACTCAAGATTAGGGTCTCCTGAGAAGACACATGACACACTAGAAAAAACAGGTGAGCACTAATTGCATTGCCTAATTAGTAATCCACAACACAACCCATGCTACACCGTTAAGTCATGGCCTTCCATGGGGGTGGGGAGAGGCGGGTAAAGTGTACAGTTTCACATACATTAAAGTAGTCTTCAAGTTTCTCATTTCAGAAGAAAGGGGTGTTGGGAACGGGAGTATGAAGCGACCTCACTGTAGAGCTGGGACTGGACCATTTTACCATGTGTTATCTCCAGCTGCAGCCCTGTGTCACGCACAGCTCCTGTCTCAGAGCTGAGTCACACAGTTGCATTTTCCTTCAGAAATCCTCAAGTTTCCTATAGGTTGAGACTCTGGAGCACACCAGCCTGTATGATCTCATCCTCTTCTCGGTTCTCCATTCCTCCCACAGCTGCTCAAAAGATTTCAAAGCAACATTCCTCTTCATGAGCATCCAACATCACAAGCTGCGCCATTTCTTTGACCTTTCCAAATTCAGGCAGTTCCAGCGCAGAATCTGCCAGTTCTCTTTTGGGGGCTTGAGGTGGAGCTGGGGTCCTTCCACAGGTTGTCCCTTCAGATTCCCCTCCCACAGAAGAACTCATGCCAGTCCAGTTCCACATCCCAGGCCTCTCTGGAGACATCTTTCCCCATGTCTTTCATGTCTTTTCTTCTCCTCTCTCAAATTCTTTCCGCATTTCCCTGTTCTCTGAAGCTCTCCCTAGTGCTGCTACGTGCAAGTTCAGCAACCTGCTTAGCATTGCCTCTGTGGCAAACCACATTCCTTCAAATGCAACCATATTGACTAAGAGTATTGGGTGCAAACAGCAGGGTTTGGGCAACAGGACCATTGGATACCTGCGGGGAGGCAGCCATGAGCTCCTTGGTGCCAGTCCCATCCATTTCCAGCCAACTCTGACCTGCTGTGAGCAGCCTCCTGCCCTCCAGAGCCTCAGCCAGCTGGGAGCCCTGGTGCCTGTCTCCAGTGTGGTTAAAGGAAGGGGCGGCAGCTGGTCAGGACAGGAGATATGGGCAGAGAAACAGAGGAACAAGAAGACACACAGAAGAGACATGTTAAAAGCCATGTTTAGAGAAATGGAGGACACATAAAGGGAGAAATGGAGGACACATATAGGAAGAAATGGAGGAGACATGGCTGGAGACACACCCTTGGGAGGAAACACTCCGTGCCAGAGGAGGTACCTCTGAAGGACTATGGCTGCAGGCAACCCATGCCAGAGCAAGGACACCCCTGAGGAACCATGGCCATGGGTGACCCACACTGGGGCAGGGACACCCTTGAGGGACCATAGCCATGGGTGACCCACAGTGGGGCAGGGACACCTCGGAGGGACTGCGGCCTGTGGAGGAGCAGTGCGGAGCAGGAACAAAGACCGGCTCAAATGAGAAGAGGAGAGCCTCCTCAGAGATGAAAAGCACCAGAGAAGCCCTTATAAACTGACCCCAACTTCCTCCGTTGCCTCAGGAGGGGAGCTTGGAGGGTTTGGGTGATGGAAACAAGGAAAGCCAAGGCTAGGGAGCAGGAGGAAATGTGTTCCCGTAAGTAGGGGTTTTTTTAATTGTTTATGCTTTCTTTTTCTTAATACCCAAATCCTTGTTTAGAAGTTTCTGTTAATTCACAATAAATTAAGTGGAAATTCCCCAACTCAAGAGCGTTTTGTCCACGATGCTACAAGAACACACAATGTGAGCAGAGCTGTTCCAATCAGTCAGCTCCTCCAATCAGCCTCATAAACTCCCAGACCTGAAGTACCTGCTCTCACAGGGGGCAACACCTTCGAAACCATCACCCTCCACTTTCGATTCCAGAGCGGGCACTGTTCCTCTAAATCAGGAGTGGATCCCACAGGCCCATTGCCCAAACGTCAGCCACCGAGAATCTTCTAGCCACTGCCTTTTTCATTCATGGCCCTGGAGTACCCTTCGGCTCCCCCAATTACTAAATGCCAGAGGTATTAGAAATGCAAGATGGTGGAAAGAAAGATTACTCACCTGTTTCTGCTGTAATTCAAGTAGCTTTGTCAGTGATGATTCACAGTTGTGGTATGCACATTTTCTCAAGAGATATAGGATATTACTTTCTGCTTATAAAAGGAGGCATTGCCTCAGGTTCTGTCCATACTTACGTTCTTTTTTTTTAGTGCTGGTGCTGAAATAGTGGGGATGAATTTTTGTTCTATCCTGAAAATTTGTTTCAATTCCAGTTAAAGGTCAGTGACGTGTCTTTCTCATCCATAACTTGCCAGCACACGACACCACTTCTGAGGGACTGTCACCTGCTAGCAAGACAGTGGCTTTGTAAAGATGACTAATTAAGCAGTGAGAACAGTACCAAGCTCCTCAACAGGTGTTTACTCTTTAGTTCAAGTAGAATGTAAATACATGGACTGAGCCTCTTCCAGGTGCTCTATATATTTACAGAAACTGAAAAAAGGAAAAAAAAGGTCTTGGCATGACCTAGTCAAACATACAGAGTCCTGAGGAACAGGGAAATGAATACAGTACCTCCAAACTAGTTTCAGCTCTTGGGTACAAGCATCCACTGTTCAAAAGCAGTAAGCCTTTCCATTTGTAATCAGAAAGCACAGAGAGATGGAAAAATGGGGAAATGCCCAAGCCACGTATCTTCTCCTACAGCACGGCTATCTGAGCCAGCAGGGACGAGCTAGCCTCCACTGACCTGGCTTCTGCTTCCTGCCACAGGAGCACAAGCCTCATGAAAATTTTGGGAAATGCTATTCCCAACATTTCTGCAATATTTTTTTTTTCTATATCCATCTCATTCATTTTGACTGAAGTCTTTGGGCAACACATCAATAATAAAATTTGGTGTCAGCATAATGAGGGCCTCATCTTGTCGCAAGTCTTAAGCACTCCCATAATATAAATAATCAACAATCACCTAGAAGATATGGGACAATTAGTTTTCTTTAGCTATGGAAGGGCATGCCCTGAAAGAACTAAATCTGTCTAAACAAAAGTGCTGCCTTTGCTGTTTTAGCAGTCTCTTCAGAAAAGACAAAAAAAAAAAAAACAAACAACAACCCAGATCTATAACATAGTTTGGTCTGAAAAATCTGTCATTTTCACTAAAGACTGTGTAAGAAGGCTAATTTACAGGGGGACTGTACAAGTACCACTAAACAACCTTACAAAGAAACTTAAAGCAACCTTTAGTTTCTAAGTCTCTGAAGTGATCAAATTGAATTGGACATAATCTGATGCCTAGAGAAAAAAAAAGGAGAGACCTTTACATTTTTGGGGGGGTAAATTATACTATCTTTCATCCAGCACGCACACTCTCTACTACTTCAATCAATATTCAAACTGTTATTGAACAGCTAGTCCACATTTTTGAAAGAAAAGGTGCGTTTACTGAAATTTTCTGGGAGTAGTTTTATGTTTCACTTAATGCTAGCTTTAACTGATCTTCTCCTAAAATCACTTTACATCAGATATATAACCCACACATGATGGTGATTTATCTGAGGAAGTCAGCAAACCCTCCCTCATATGCCATCAAAGTCAATGAAAGCACACTAAAAGGACCACAAGGGTTTTCAGATGACTGTGGCATTGTTCCACCTAGTTTCTGCACTCCACCAAAGTTTAACTGGAAACCTACCTCATCTATCGTTTTCCTCTTTTCTGTGACTAACAAACTCGATTATTTTCATTAATTTTTAGTAAGGGACCATAATATATCTACCCCAAGAGGGCAAGGGGTCTGCTTTAATACCTTATCTTCTGAAGATGTTCGCACTGATGATCTTTGATGCCTCCCTGAAAAAACAGCTGTTTAATTGATTGGTTTATCAGTGTATAGAAGAGGTTTTGCAATAATAGTTCATTCTCTACCGTTGATCCAAAGTTTAAAAACTACATTTTGCAATGGGTTTGTCTTCCCACTGTGAGCACTTATAGTTTACCTGTCAGAAGGGAAACTCCTAGAGCGCAAGTAGCAGAAGTGTCCCACAGAGACTTGCTGACTGGGGCAGGCAGATTTTAAATCAGATGCCTTAACTGTGCAGGAAGCAAAGAGATTTCGTCTTAGTGTCTGCAGTCTCATATAGCAGACCCAATCTCAGTGTATGCAAGCTTGATTAATTTTGACTGTCTCCATTCAGCTGCAGTCAAGTTTTTCTCTCCTAATTTTTTTCATGCTACTTTGCAGACAAGATTGCCCAAATCTGGACTGAGCTGTCTACTGCCATGGAAACAGAACAGTATTCTCAAGAGATAAACACTGCATCTCCTCTGCTTGTGCTTCAGTCCTGCTTGCAAAAGTTAGAGGTGCTGGTGTAGATTTCTGCTACAACCTGTAAACTGGACCGTTACCCTACCTGGCAGGGGAGAGCCAGCTGGGAAATACCAGATCCGTCATGGGTGGCATCGTCAGCATTTCGTCCTCAGAGGCAAGGTGCCAGTGAGCCTTGAAGAGCTGTGCAAGGTCATGCTCAGGTAGAGAAGCCTTGGCAGACACAGCCTAGCTAACTCTCAGTTAACAGCCTATCTCAGTATAAGGAAAATAAAAGGAGGTTGTAAAATTGCAAATTGATTTTTTGAGTGTCTGCGTGTTTTTGAACAAGTCAGCTTATATACTTAAGCGCAGAGTAAAACTGTGTTGGTCATACTTTAGTTGTCAAAGAACATGCCATGTCCACACAATCTTGTAAACATTTCAGCAATGTTTGATACCCTTCAGAGTCGTTTGTTTCCGACTGCAGTGCTCTACTTGCTCTATGCCTTCTTTAAAGGGGGAAANAAAGGGCTGGTTTGGAGCCGCTGGGGGAAGGCGTGGGCTCAAGGGCTGCTCTCGCTGCAGATGCTGCTGAGGGGCACTCTTGCTGAGCACAGGTCCTGGATTGGGGAAAGCAGGTACAACACAGCCAACAAGACACCAGCCCCTGGCCACGTGCCTGTCCCGTGCACGGGGGGTACAAATGGAGCTGAGGAGAGATGTGTCTGGACCGGAGGAAACGGGGCCGTTAGGGCATCAGCAGTCTTGCCTAAAGCCTTGTGTACTTCCTGCTGTAGGAACGCAGAACCAGAGACAGTTGTTAGGTCCTGGACTGTTCTGATCCGGCAAACCACAGAAACCACAGCAGGGATCAATTTATCTTGTGTCCCATAGGAAGAGTGAACACCCTCCTAACTTTCACTGGTCACATTAGCTATGGTAATTTCCCTAAGCTTTTACATATTCAACAGGAGAAAGACAAATGTCTTTAAATGTCTGGAAGACCCTGCTTTTTCTGCAGAATAAGCAGACAACCCAAAGACTGTAGCAGCACAACAGAGGTGCCTAAAGCAGCTGCCTAAATTTAAGGAGCACACCCCTGCCAGCAACTAACCGAGACCTCATCACAGTGACCCGTGGCTCTGTATCTTGAGACTGGGTTGCTGTAACACCGTCTCCATCCCCCTACACCTTAAAAGCATGCAGGATAAAATGAGCTGAGAGTTTTACACCCCTCTTAAGAAGATAATTTCACTCCGAGATCACAGCGCGCGTGCCACAGCGTGAGTACAAGCTCACCACCAGCTTCCGGTGGGAATTCAGGGTGTCAGTTTTGTAACCTTCACCCTTCCACTTAGCTTGCAATTTGGCAGTTAGCAGGACTGGCAGAGAGACAGAAGTCAATCTGCCATCGCCGTGGCGAGGAAAGCTGTTTCAGTATGCGAGACAGCTACTGGCAAGGCACGCACGACGAAGTCCCTTACTGCCACTTTGTTCCACTCAGGTTCTCATCTGCTTTTTCCCAAGGTGGAGGTTAACAACAACAGTGCACACACACCGCCACCACCACCACAACAACAAAATCTTTCCTATTATATTTTTTACTAAATGTTGACTGTCAAAATGGAAGAAGCACTCCCACATCACATAATAATATTTTTTTTTAAAACCTTCCGTAGTCAAGAAGTATCACATGGGAGATTCAAAGGACCTTTATGAGTTCTAAAGATCTTCTATTTGGGAATTGCCTAAACAAAGAAAATCTTCATAATATTTAAACCCCTACCTATCTAGAGCTCTGCTTCAGTGTTCCTGCTAACCAATGGAGACACAGAGATTTGCTCTGACTTTTCAATAATCTTTTCATTCTACAAATTGTTATCATTGATATTTGTTAAGCAAGAGGCAACCTGAGGTGTTTGTTGTTACATTAAATGTTAGCTGCTTGTATCACTAACATAATATTCTGTCTCCTGTCCTCATCTCTTCCCTTGTACCTCTTCCAACTCAGATTTTATGTTTTCTGAGGCAAGGATTGTATTCCCAAGTAATTGTTTGCATACTGCCCGGCTCAGCCCATGGCTTGGTTAGTTTTTAGGAGCTTCAAAGCTCGAAAACACCTTAATGAAACAGTAACTGACATATGTCTGGGCTCAAAAAGTTTCAACATCAAAAGGAGAAGCACAGTGGAAATTACACTGCAAAAAGGGGTGCTCTGAGAACAGAGCTGCCATCTTAAATGTACCTTTAAGCTTCCCCCGCTGCTGTGACTGAAAGATTGCTACCCCTGCTCCAGAAAAGGAAGCTCTAGTTTAAAATCTAGCTGTATCATAATTAATGTGAATATTACGCTAATCTTCGGGAAAAAATGCCACTACTCATCAGGTTCATTTACATTTTTTAATAACTCCTTGGCTTAGGCTTTTAATATTAATTTCGAAAAGTGCTTAGGAGGTTCCATGTGTCAGCTCACACCCTACAGCCACCCAGCCCTTCCCTGGGGCAAAACGTGCTCAAGAATACAGATGGGCAAAAAGGCCTCGGGTCAATCGCCTCTCCCAAAAGAAGAGCATTGCCTCATCCTGTTTTGGCAACAGGACATTCAGCTTCACAGTACAGAATTGACATAACGCACTTCCAGCAGCACACAGACATGTCACCAGCCTCCACTTACATTTTGTTATATTACAAAAGTGCTATCTACCCTGCCAATTTTCGTTCCATGCTTCTGAACATTTTCTATCAGGATAGGTATCAGGAACTGGCAATTAAAACTTAGTCTACACAGAGCATTGCTATGTTGTTATCATCCTGGGTTGGTTTTTTTAAGTGTGAGAACCATCTTTTTCCACCTTTAAACTGCTCATAGATATGAGTGATGAATACACAGTCTACATTAACTGCTGCCATTAAATACTCTTTCGGCCCAAGAGCACAGGTCTAGCAAGTTATCAAAAAGACCATCTTTGAAGTAAAAGTGCAAAGGAACAGTTTGAAGTCCATGATTACTTGGAACTAATACAGCTACTGTTTTTATTATTTCTTTCATTTTATTGAGAGAAAAATGCAATCGGGCCAAAAAGGTAATACTAACAAATTAGTACTCTTGATGTAATCCTGCCTAGTGTCTAAAGCGACCTTGTGGTCTGCTCCTTCAGGGTGAAAGGCAGTTCATAATTTTATGTATTATTCATGGCAGTTAATTCACTGGGGAGGAGGGTGAAGGCACTGCAGAAATTAATACAGTATTAAGTTAAAGAGAGGGCTGAAGAAAAATCTCACCTGGTAACAGTGCTTTTTCACTATGTTTACTGAACGAAACCTTTCCGTTCAGCAGGTTAGAGACAGCCTAATTTAAGGAAAAGAAGAAAAAACAGAGCGGCAGGAAATAATAGAAGTTCTACATCTTGAACATTGTTGAAGAGAAGCAAGGTTTGGCGAGGGAATTACAGTAAAGTAACTGTAGACTGAAGGTGGGCTACCTGCACTTCTACGCATCAGACAGTAGCAGGGATTAGTACACATACCAAAATCCAATAAAGGTGTGTTTCAGCTGAGACAAAAGATTTTCCATATGACATCAAAAATAAGCAACTATACAACCTATTCTAATAAATACCTGCATACATTATTATATTGCATTACATTTATTAATTGCATGAGACCATTTACATACACTGTCTGAAAAGAACTGCTGTTAACCACCTTACGTTTTGGTTCAGCTTCCTTTTACCCAACCCCCGGTCTAAAAAAAAAATAATTAAAAAAACCCAAACCATCATTTGGGCCTTTATTTTCCGTTATATGATATATAATCATATATCCTACAAAGCAAAACTAGGAAGGAGAAATAATACTTCTAGTCCCAGGTAAAGCTGAGGAGAGTACACTAACTATCTGAAAAGAAGCGTAAGCACAAAGGTCCCACGCAACTAAGACACTCAAGGCCAGGTTTTCCAGCAGGAACATCTCCCCATATCTCATAGCATGGCAGAACTTCACCATTCCTCAAGTGAAATGATGCAAGGAAAAGCAGTTCTCGAGAAGAAAATTTGTGGGTTAAAACTTATCACAAACTCAACAATGCTTAATAACATCAGGTTGTTGCTAAAATGAAAAAAAAAATAAAAAAAAAAGAAGAGAGAAACACACTGATGAATAAAATCTGTAAGACAAGTACCTCACTGGAAAGACCTTAACCAGAGCATCGTGCCTATTGTAGGGCATCATATTCAGCACAAGAAAGGCACCAACTAGCACTTGAGGGAGAATAACGAGAATGGACTAAACATGTCCAGTTAATGTAATTTTCCTATACAGTCATATTTAGCAGGCTTTAGATCAAAGGGGATGTAGTAATAGTTTTCAAAGCTGTTGCATAAGGAAAAGATGGGATAGCAGAAACAGTAATCAGCTTAAACTGTAGCAAGAAGGAGTCAGGTTAATCAGTAGGGAGCTGCTTCTAACATAAGTGCTGTGAAGCACAGATTACCTGGGAGTATGGTGGAGTCTCCAGCACAGATGAGAAAGCAACACACACACTATTTTTTCCAGATAATATAGAATAACGGAGTAGGCGACCTCATGAAATCTCTTCTAGACTGATTTCTTCTGACTGTGTGTGAAGGAAGAGTATTTACACTTTACTACTGGGTAGGCTTTTCTTCACGGCTGGTGTTCCAGAGGGAAGAGTCAAAAGATATGCATGAACAAAAAATATTAATGAGTAGTGATGTCATCATAGCTACTGTTTGCTTTTAGCTGCCCTGTCTCCTATCCTCTCCCCCAGGGATTTTTGTTGCTGGATGTTAGTTCATATTTTGATTTATTTCCAAAAAGTCTTTAGCGTTATGGCTATTACTGAAGAAGCTAATTTCCAAGAAGGATGCTCCCAAAAGAAGAGAGTTTGGAGACATATCAAGATAAAATTGGAAAGAGAACTTAGAAATCACATAGTCTGAAAGAAGGGGTAAAGTACCAGAAAAGAAACACAAGGAGTATGGAGTAAATTATCTGGCACTGACAACTGATTCCCTTCTCACTGTCTTGGTTTTCATAACAAACAAACTAGCTTTTCTGACTGCTTATTTCCCTATGGTTACTTGGATCTGTTCAACAATAATACCTAGAACAAATATTTCTCAAAAGCATATTAAACCCATAAAAAGCAGAATATTATAACTTGATTTAAGTTGTGTTCCTATATCGGGCACATCCAAAATGCTTGTTTTAAAGGGAAAAAAATAAGAGGTTAAATTGTAGCATTGGTTTGACCTCTGTTGCTGTTCTCATTGGTCATGAAACACTGCGAAATGAGAAGAACATATAATGGATGAAAACAACTGCAGGATTCACAACTGAAACCTGCGGTTTATCACTAGCATCTGCAAGGCAAATACTATTGTCAAAGAAACTACTTCAGGGGAATAATTTTATCAGTGTGAGTGCAGGATTTAATTCATGCCAAGACAAATTGTAGGATCCCAGAATTAGTCACAGGAGTGTGTTCACGTGCATTCACAGAGATTATAAGAATAGGGAATATCATTTTAAGATACATCCCTGAAGCTGCTAATTTAGCTTCCACTGATTTTAACCCGTGCTTCCCTATAACAGCCTGGGCTTTCCCCACACAAAGTGTAAAGCAGTGCAAAGCAGGTATCACCCATGGCATGCTCCTCCCAATGTGAGTTTTGTGAAAGCCTTGGCCAAAATTCTCAAAATAAGAACATGAGCAGAATTACCACCGTAGAACTGGGATAGATAAAAACGGGACACCAGAACACCAGGAGGTATCCTTGGAACAGAGCCCTTTTGAACCTCAATTAATCAGTTGCTGCCAAGTTTCACTCCCAACTTACAACCAAATGCAAGATGCGGCATAAAATAGAAATATGGGGAAAAAATCGAGAAGAAGCTCCCCAAATCCCTGCTGCAAAGGAGCTCTTTGCCATCCTCTGCTTTTTCTTCTCCCCCACTGTCCCTAAGTGCTACCATTTTATGTCTTCTGCCTGTCCTTTCTTCATGTCTTCTCTCCAGTTCATCTCTGTGCAGCCTCTGCCTTCTCCGTTACGCTTGCCTGCAGGTAGCCAGTATGAATCACAGAATCATAGAATGGTTTAGGTTGGAAGGGACCTTAAAGATCATGTAGTACCAACCCCTGCCGTGGGCAGGGAGACCTCCCCCTAGACCAGGTTGCTCAAAGCCCCATCCAGCCTGGCCTTGAACACCTCCAGGGATGGAGCTTCCACAGCTTCTCTGGGCAACCTGTTCCAGTGCCTCACCACCCTCAGAGTGAAAAATTTCTTCCTAACATCTATCCTAAATCTACCTTCTTCCAGTCTGAAGCCATTCCCCCTCATCCTATCACTACAAGCCCTTGTAAAAAGTCCCTCCCAGCTCTCCTGTAGCCCCCTTTAGGTACTGGAAGGCCGCTATAAGGTCTCCCTGGAGCCTTCTCTTCTCCAGGCTGAATAACCCCAAGTATCTCAGCCTCTCCTCATAGGAGAGCTGCTCCAGCCCTCTGATCATCTTCGTGGCCCTCCTCTGGACCCACTCCAACAAGACCATGTCTTTCCTATGTTGTGGGCTCCAGCAGCTGATGTTCTGAAAAGTTCCTATAAAGAGCAGCTTTTCCATGACAGGAAAAGCTCTTCTAGCTTGGCACATTGGTAGGTAGCTAAGTGCCTGCAAGAAGCCTCCTTCCCACAAGCCTCTCCCCACAAGGGTTATGAAAACAGCCCGCTGTTGTAGCAGTTATCAAAGAGCCCAGCAGCAAGGCAGGCTGACATCAGCACTGGGACTGAAGCAGACACCTTCGCCGCTCCCAGCCCTGAGGTTAGACCTTCTTGCCCGTGCTTGTGAGGGGCTGCCTGCTGACCTCAGCTGTCTAAAGAGGAGGTCCTTGTCTACTTGGAAGGACTCCACCAAAGAGGTTCTTCGAGACTACTCAAAAGGGCGGTTGGAAAGCAGTATCAAGTTTCTACAGGGAGACTCCTCATTAGTTAGATACATAGAGAGCACGCCTTCTAAATACCATTTTTTCCTACCTTTTCTAGTGTCTCTGAGATTCCTCTTTTCTCCTAAAACTGGGAGGGGAAATGACAGCAAAAGGTCAGAAGAAATGAGCTAAAAAATACACAAGCCAGCAAAAGATCCTAAAATATAAAACATCTTTCATGAGAATGCAACTCGCAAAAAATCATACCGCAAAGAAATGGCTATTACTTTTCTTATTTTGAAGCTGCTTCTCTGGGGATGCTGGACACACGGAATTCTGCTGGTAGCAACAAACACAGAAGTTTCCATGCACAAATCCAATTAATTCCATCCAAACTAGAACATGAGTGAGGAGAAAAAAAGCCAGCAAACAGGTATCTAGATACTACAAATTCCAGGTAAACATAACAGATGCTATAATAAACATTAAGAAACCTGTGATAAACAGATGATTTTTTTTTTTTTCCCCTGAAAGGTACTTTCTCTCTATCATACATAAGCCTCTAGTCCCTCATAATCAAAAAGGGGCGCAACAAAAGTGTAGGAGCCACAAACAAAAATATTTCACTGGGTCATCACGTAGGTACTGTCTTAGCACTTTTCTTCCCTAAGTACCTTCCAGTTCAGTTAGTATTTTGAATGTTCTTTGTGGAAAAAATAGCTTAAATAGGTCTGGAAGGAAATACTTCTTGCCTCTTTCATCACTGGAGATGCTTCATGTTTACAACAGAGTCCTTTTGACTCAGCTTCTCAAAGACGAGATGGTTAACAACATGAAAAGCAAGTACGGAATTATCTCAGTCTCTAAATTGCTCAGTATGAAGGAGAGGGAAGGATAAATTACTGGAGTAATATCCAGAAAAAAAGCATGTGATTTTCTACCTTCCTTTTTTCTGCCATAGAAATTTACCTGCTTTTTCTTCCATAGACTTAACAGACCAACACATAAGAATTCAGCCCTAGGCTTTCTCTTTTAGTATCTAGAGATAGGATGCTCAAAGAAAGAAACCAACCAACAAAACAAATAACCAAACCCCCCAAAACCCCACAAGACCAAAAAAAACCCAAACAAACCCCCCCAGACCCCAAAACCAAACAGTGCCTCCAAACAAACACAGTGGTGGTTACATTTTTAATCTTTTTGTTTTTCTGGCCCCAAAGACCCACCAAATTTGATCAGCTGGCAGTGACTCTTACGAAAGAGAAAAGAGTTTGTGGGTGTGAACCAGTAAGAATATCTCCCCTCAGCGGCAACGCTATCCTGGGTGAGGATGCTGTATTGCCATTAGCTGAGAAAGTGAAGCTACTGCAGGTTTGCACGTGTGCCTGTGTTTGGCTTTTTTAAAAATGCTCTTAAACATTCTAGCCAACATCATGTCGTGGTCTGGACAATAAGCTGTTAATTTCAGTAGTTAGAAGAGGCCCAGCTAAGAAGCAAGGTTAATGAACAAAATTGGTCCTGTTTTACCTCAAACCAGGACACATTGCCAGTGCATACTCATTTGATGAAATGTTCGTAGACCTTGAGAATGAGGAGTTACATCACTTCATTAATGTCCACTTGCCTTCTGGGAGCGTGCACATAGAACCATAGAATCGTCTACGTTGGAAGGGACCTTTAAGATCACCAAGTCCAACCATCAAGCTAACACTGCCAAGTCCACCACTAAACCATGTTCCTCAGCACCACATCTGCACATTTTTAAATACCTCCAGGGATGGTGATTCCACCACTTCCCTGGGCAGCCTGTTCCAGTGCTTGACAACCCTTTTGGTGAAGAAATTTTTCCTAATATCCAATCTAAACCTCCCCTGGTGCAACTTGAGGCCGTTTCCTCTTGTCCTATCACTTGTTACTTGGGGGAAGAGACCAACCCCCACCTCGCTACAGCCTCCTTTCAGGTAGTTGTAGAGAGCGATAAAGTCCCCCCTCAGCCTCCTCTTCTCCAGGCTGAACAACCCAAGTGCATCTAATAGGACAAAATATATTTGTAGCATAATGCATTTCTGATATTCTGTTATGGCAGGTTGCTAAGACTTTTTAGCAGAAGTGTAAATCAGGGTGGCATGAGGACAATTAGTTTTATTAAGCAGTGAGTTTCAGGAAAGAAGCCAGCCAGCTTCTCTGAGAACACCACTTCTAAGAACCCATCCTAATTCAGAAAACATGGGGAAATTATGAGAAAGGTAGCAAATGTAGAAAAAGTTTTGTTTGAAACACATTTAAAGGCAGTAAACCCCAGCAGACACCTCCAGAAACTTTTAAAGCTACAAAGCATTGATCAAAGAAAAGGATTCATGTTCATCAAATGTTTACAAGTAAATAAGAGCAAATCAGAATGCAATTAATCAGGGCATTGAGACCGGTGTTAATGAAAAGAAGTCAGGCATGACAGACCCTGGTTTGAACACAGTTTCCGTGTTTTTCTACTAACTGTAAGCACGGTGGGCCAGCACTGGGTAGAAGTTGCTTTGAACTCTTTGTTACCAACTCAAGTTTAGACAATGAAAAACAGCGGGCAGATGGAAAACTACTTTTGTGAGCTCCATTAAAAAATCACCGCAGACATCATACCTGATGTTCTGAGGCAGCCACTTATGCATAACTGACCTCATAGTTAACAGAAATTGAATACCTGGCAGGTTTTATGTAATTACCAGAGTACCTACTTGTATTTTCAGGAAATGTCTGACCTTTAGAATTTATCGTATATTACCCTGTTAAGGATCTGTCTTTAACGCATGACTACCAAAGCTATGGAAATAATGTTCTTGTAACAGTACCTCGTTTTAGTGATAAGAGCAAAATAAAGAATACTTAATTTGCAGTAGATGTGACCTATAGAGCCTTTGCTGATAAGCAGGCCCACTAAGGATACATCCACTTGTCATCAATTTTTCCATTCCATAGGATGGTGTGGAATAATTTTCCTAAAAGCATTGTAAAAAAAGTTAAGCATGGCAAAAAGAAATACGTCAATACCTCATTTCACAATT
Organism: Ibidorhyncha struthersii; assembly: GCA_013398815.1. Classification (NCBI taxonomy): domain Eukaryota; kingdom Metazoa; phylum Chordata; class Aves; order Charadriiformes; family Charadriidae; genus Ibidorhyncha; species Ibidorhyncha struthersii. The sequence continues at coordinate 234,872 of VZSZ01008814.1, forward strand.
TCACATTTATTAAACTGAGCTACAATTTTATACATTGGTACAACTCTCCTAAGTGAACATGTCTAAAAAGAATAGGTGATTTAGTACAGGTTGGGGGGCCGACCTCCTGGAGAGCAGCTCTGTGGAAAGGGACCTGGGAGTCCTGGTGGACAACAGGATGACCATGAGCCAGCAATGTGCCCTGGTGGCCAAGAGGGCCAATGGCATCCTGGGGTGCATCAAAAGGAGTGTGGCCAGCAGGTCGAGGGAGGTCATCCTCCCCCTCTACTCTGCCCTGGTGAGGCCGCATCTGGAATACTGCGTCCAGTTCTGGGCTCCCCAGTTCAAGAAGGACAGGGATCTGCTGGAGAGGGTCCAGCAAAGGGCTACAAAGATGATTAGGGGATTGGAACATCTTTCATATGAGGAGAGGCTGAGGGATTTGGGTCTCTTTAGTCTGGAGAAAAGAAGATTGAGGGGGGATCTTGTTAATGCTTTCAAATACTTGAAGGGAGGATGCCAGGGGGATGGGAGCAGTCTTTTTTCAGTGGTGCCCATTGATAGGATGAGGGGTAATGGGCACAAACTTGAACATAGGAAGTTCCATCTTATGAGGAGGAACTTCTTTACTTTGAGGGTGGTGGAGCACTGGAACAGGCTGCCCAGAGAGGTTGTGGAGTCTCCCACTCTGGAGACATTCAAAACCCGCCTGGACGCTGTCCTGTGCAACCTGTTGTAGGTGACCCTGCTCTGGTGGGGGGGTTGGACTAGATGATCTCCAGAGGTCCCTTCCAACCCTGACTATTCTGTGATTCTGTGATTTTTTTAAAAACTAATAAAAGTGTCACTTGTTATTATTCAGTTATTTGAACAGACGCATTAACAAGCAGATCCTTGTTAAACCAGATGAAGTTGCCCTCCTTGGAATCACCAATTCCAAGAACACTAATTAACAAAATTCTTCCAGCAACAGAAATTCCAGCAGGAATGGGGAGTAAAAAAATCATAATAAGCTACATCAGGATTCTTGCTTAGAATAAGCATTGACAGAATTTGCCTTTCTCTATAAAAAAATACGTACAGGCTTTTGCGGCCCAAAAAGAACCCCCCAAAATCTCTCATTTGAGGATTTAGAGCAGAAACTGCAATTCTAGTTACAAGTGAGGACAGGGCACAAACAATCAAAAGATAACAGTCACAAGCTACTAAAATATTGTTATATCTAGAATAAACCAGTCAGCCACAGAGGGACCAAAGTCCCTCATTTCAGCGTTCATTTCAGCACTGCCCTTAAATTCCTATGAAACATAAATTCTGTCTCAGAGGAAGGTTCTCTTAACCACAGACTTTAAATTCAAAACCAGGCAGACAAGCACAAAGAAAACTAATATATTTTAATTGCATAGGCTTAAGAAATGCAGTTCAACATAGAGTTAGTTTTGGTGACAGGTATATTGAATCCAGAGGTAATATCTCTCTCTATATATAAAATTAATAATACATTTTTTATTCCTTAACACAAAGAATTTTACAGAGTTAACAAGCTGTATTACATTGAAAAGCATACATGGCTGAATATTTGAAGTAGGGAGGTATATTTTAATTCATGGTTTAATTTTTGTTGTGACAGAGGTGGGGTTTTTGTTTTTTTACATTTTTATACTTTCAGAGCAGATAGGAAATGCTATATATCAGTTTGTCAAAGGATATCATTGCCAAGTTTTACTTAAAAAAAAAAAAATCACAGCAACAGAAAATACAGAAACCAGATTTTAAATATAAACTATTTGTTTTGAAAATCACTTAGCAAAGTATAGGAAAGGAAGAAGTGCCTTAAAAAAATATATGTGTGCTTATTAAAACCTTTGTGATTCAATGCTCAGCTTCAGACATCTGATGAAAAAATAAGATCGGTTGAGATGGTCTACATAATAGTTCAAAGGCTAATTGGTGTGAACATCTCTGTACTTTCAGTACTGCAGACATCCTCACAACTGTAAAAGGATGACCTGCTCTCTTTCAGGCTAAGAAACAGCATAAAACCCAAGAAACGAGACAAAGAATATTATGAGAATAAACATATTATTTTTATAAGAAGAAAACTCTGAAGAAAAGCTACCATTTATATTTATACAGTCAAATCTAAAGCTTTTCACAATGAATCATAAAACTAAATTTTCTCTTGCATATACTCCTTCATTCATTTCAGTATTCTGATTCCCTCTTATTTTAAAATAGGCCACTTTATTCTAATATCAAGTAAAGGACACATTTTGGTATGGGGAACAGTCTATTTTTTCCAATAAAAAGGAACGAACAGCATTCCTATTAGAAAAGCGGTTAGCATAGCTCAACAGACACTCGAAGAAATTTGCCATGTATTCTGAAAGCATCTACAATTTTCAGTCCCTGAAATCAGTTTAAGACACTAATTATGAAGTAACGCACGTCAAGACTAAATCCTCCCTTATTTAGCTCACTCCTTGTTTAGAAATTATGTCTTCTTCATTTTTCTCATCTTCCACTCTAAATTCCCCAAGGGTTCCTCAAGATATTAATAAAATCCTCATCGTCCATGATTCCAATACTTAAGCCTTCATAGTAATCTTCGAACTCAGAATAGGACACTTCATTGGGGTTGCTGCAGGACTCTCCTAATGTTTCTAGAAATGACAATTTAATTTCTTCTTCTGTAGCTTTGCCTGTGGAAGTATATTTTTCCATTAAATACATTTTCAAGAATAGTGAATATATAGCATTTAATATATTTCAGGCAAGAAACTTGCCAATTTTAGCTTGCAAATATTTTTTTCTTGAACAAACTCAATATTTGATTTCAGAATGAAGTCATTGGTTCACTTAATACCAGCTGCAGAAATCATCATACTTTAATAGCACATGATAGCATTAAATATCGACAGAAGTATGAAGCCACAGTCAATTTCAATGAACTCTGAAATCAGGAAGATTTTTTTTTTTCTTTGAACAACTGCAAAAAATGAACAATGTGTTCATAAACTAAAATTTTGGTAATTCAGAAGTTATCTTGTAATAAAGCACATGTTTAACGTAATACAAGTTCAAAGCTCTATGAAAAACTTCAGATGCAAGTTTGCATTCGAAAAGTGTTCTGCAATTGGTATGTATTTTAGTGACAATAAAGACTATACTCAAGATGATTTAATAGCATTGAGAAAAAAATTGGAAAAAATATAGCATTGGAAAAAATTGCATATGTAACATCCCTATACCACCATGTGTCTTCATATGTTACCAATAACATCACTGGCAATACAAAAACCATCCTCTCTTCTACAGGTGAAACAGAAAGGGTCAGGACACTAGGGAGACTTCACAATGACTAGTTTGGTACATGGAGATGTTATTTTAGAAACTGATATACAAATATTTAAATTCCTATTTTTTCAATGGCAGCGTTTAAACATTTTTGAGAATCCTGAAAAAATAATGAAGGCACCAACACTTCCTCTGTAAAGGTTGACAATCCTGTCCCAGAAACAAATTAATAATTTATTCAGAAGGAACTTCAAGTGCTGAATACATTTGGTGTCAGTTGGAAACCTTGCATATTTTGATGGAAAACAGTAATATGAAAATTAGAGTATCCTCCTAAGCGAAAATTACTAATATCATATGTGTCACTGATAACTTGCATCCCAAAGCTGAGAACAAACTACATAAATGTAGTCCTACACAGGTAGGGAAAGGAGCTACTCTGCATATATGCAGTATTTGCAGCTTGATAAAAAGCAAGTATTAAAATTATTTATATGAACTCATTTACTATTTATAATCCTGTTCCAGATAGACACGTTATAGCTCATCAGAGGAAAAAAAAAGTTCTTCTTAACAGCTCAAGTCTAACCCAATATGAAAACAGTTTGTATTTGCTACTAGTTTCTGGATCTGGTATCTCTGCTGACAGATGACTTCAGTAGTTGCAGACTTTAAATTTTTTTTGTTCGTGTGAATTACCTGCCAATACTAGAGGATGTTTCTTTGCACAGTAACATTTTCTGATATCTACCATAGGCACACTCCCAGTTTTGTTGAAATCTAGTTTCATATAAGCCTATAAAGGGGAAAACCAAAATCATATAAGCATATAAGGAAAAAGAAAAAAACCACAAGTGGAAAGACGTAAAGATCAAATATACTTAACTACCTAGCACGTATTTCTAGATCTTGTGCAATGGATTATGTCAATTTACCTATTTTATGCAAGGCACCAGATACCAGAAAATTATTCTAGATTATGGAATTTCACGGTTATTTTATCTCGACAGCTTTCACATCAAATGTGGTCCCCTCACCAACTCATAAAAATTTGTCTTCTCTCCAAAATTTCTAGCTCATCCTTAGAACCAGATGTAAAGCTGCTTCCCTTCTGCCTCCTCCAATTACTAAGATTCCTGCGTCATTCTGACAGGTCTCAACACAGCCTCTTTAGCACTGCTAGCAGCAGCTTCATTTTCATTTCAGTTTACTCAAATACACATGCTTGATACATAAGGCTAGGAGAGTCAGATCCTCCATGATTAAAAGTACAAAAGTATGTGTCATTTATCTTGATATCCAGTCACTACTCTATTGCCTGGTTTGGAATCAGTGTTTCATACTGCAAACAGCTCCACATTACATTACAGATATATAAAAAAGGGCATTTCAAATATAAGAAGTCTCACAAATATAATGACTCTAATTGTAGGTCTCAAAGAAGGCAAGTATTATTGCCTCTATTTCAGACACTGAGGAAAAAAAAACTGCACACAGATACTGTGACGTGCCCATATAAGAAACAGATTTCTGGAAGAGATAGTTTCAGGGTGCCAGATGCTTTATACACTGGACTGAACTGTAAGAATAGCACACATACGCATAAACTCAAAATAATAAAGGAATTCATTCTAGAGTTCAAAATTAACTCGTTCAACAGTGGAACAGCATGCAGTCTTCTAATTTATGTTTAATAAACTGATCTGAAAGTTTAAAAAGTCAATTGCCAGATGTACAATTCAAGAAAAACAACAACAAAAACCTCAACGACCAGAACATGACGAATGACCAACTTCAAAGTTGGACTGCAAAATATCTACACCTAGAATATCTGCAACCAAACTTACTTTTCTTACAAATGCTTTCCGATATTCATTCATTTCTCCAAATACGGCACGAGTAAATTCTCCATAGTCAACCTTATCACTCTTGCTATCATCAAGAAGAAGCCATAAGGATTGAAAGTCCTGCAATTTAAAAATATTTTGCCAAAGTGCTTCACTATGTCCTAGAATGAAACAATTGCTGTAATAGGAAATTACAGTATTCTCACAAAAAAACAACTTACAAATCAAAACTGACTCAAAGATTCATCAAAATAATGCAAGTCACCATCAGTCACTGATGACCATAATTCACATGATTTGCAGTTTTGATAGCTGTGGGCTGGTTTTAAAACAATATAGAAAACCACAAAAAAAGATAAGTAAACAGCATCATATAAATTACTTTTTAAAAGACTAAAAAAGGAAAAAAAATGGATTGCAATCCCACTTTCTCCTTCATGATGTAAGATCCCACTTTTTTTATTTTTTATTTTTTTATTTTTTATTTTTTATTTTTTATTTTTTTTTAGGAATTTCACATAGCACTGAATGCAGAAATGCCAGTACACCACAACAGGAAAAAAAAAGCTTTGAAAAAATAGCTATTAAACTACAGATTTAAGCAAAGAAAGGAAGCGATTCTATAAATTAAAGTAATATAAACCCCATGATTACAGTTTCAGCAAGACTTACCCCTTCAGGTACTTCCACATGGAATACTTTTAGAGCTTCTTTAAAGTCTGCCTGAGAGAGAAAACCATTTCTGTTCTTGTCTATGTGTCGGAAATACTTTCCTAAGCCTGTTATAACCCGAACTCCTCTTTTACTTATTGTCTCTCTGAGTACACCTGAGGATTTAGAGAAATAAAGGACACAATGTTTACCTGAGTTGGTCACATGCTATGGAGCTGATATAAAAGTAAACCACAACTACTTATGATACTGCTGGTTAAAATGACACATCCACACATCCAGGCTCCCTTATCTTTGATGAAAGAATGTCAGTTCAAAATGAAACTATCAGTTACTTAACATTTGAGTAGGAATCATATAAAGCAGCAGCCAACAGCCAACAAAACGTTTAAAGAGAACACAGAAGGAAAAGAAGAACAGATATCACCCCTTTATGTGCTCAGATTATAAAACTGCTTACTTCTGCTAGAACTGATTACATACCATGACTCAATATACAAAGCAATTTAGGAACACTACTTTGGTAATACCACGTAGTTGCTCCTTCATTGTTCAAACACATTAAATACATGTGGAAACAAGAACAAATACAAGTAATTCTGCAAAATCGTTCCCAAAGGATATACAGAGAACTATTTCTATGGTTAAAATGCCAGCCTTATCAAAATCTCCAGGTAGCAGGTTTACTTTAAGGATGTCTGAGTTTCTCAACATACTGTTAACAGAAATCATCTGATTTATTATATCTTCAGATTACTTTTATCTACAATTATAAAGTCAAATAGGGGGGATGGGGAAAGAAGAAAGTTTTTTCCAGTAAAGTCATCTTGAAGTATATCCACATAACCTTCTTCCAAGCCACACCAGCAAATCTTACATGTAGTCAGATAATTGAGAAATCAATTTGTGTCTATTACGTGAGGGAAAACAAGGAATAACTATAAGATTAAAAAATATCCCTAATTTATTATTCCAACAATTTTTCTAAACATAAACGTCCAAACAGATTTTAGTGACCAAAGAGTGCCTACTTGAAACAGATTCAGCTGTGGAGATCCTATGAGTTGGAGCCTGTTCAGTTCAACAGTTTTTGTTGACCACAGGTTACAAAGATAATACACAGCACTGCATAAACATCTTTCCGTAATTTTAAACACAAAACTTTGCCTTTGTCCTAAAGATTGTAGGTAGGAACCTGGTAAAATTTAATTCCATGTTCCAGAATATACTGCTCAATTGTATTCACATATTTTAATATGCATAATATGAAAGACTATTAAAAATAAATTATTAATGTATAGAAAAAATGGCCCAAAGAAGCATCTAGGACAAAATTAACTGAAGAAATGCAATTGCATTTGTGGATTTTGCTGGTAAGTTTTTTAATTCAATGCCAGTTTAACATAGGATCGGCATTATGCTTCAGCATTTTTTTCAGATTATGTCGACACAGAGAACATTTTATTGACCACATTCACAATTATTCTGTACTGACTCCACGATCTTTAGCCAGACTGTTTACTTAAAGAAAGAGAGAGGAGAAAGTATTCTTATCATTGATTTATTCTGGTATCAGATTCTAATAACATTTATCAGAATACCTAACTTCTGTTTAATTTCATTGATGTTACTGTTCTTTGTGTTGTGCTGTAAAGACAGAGATACAGAAACTAAAATTAAATGGGTTCTGGTAGACACAAACCTTGAATCTTCTTGAAAATTTTGCTATTATCAATCACTTGCTTGGAACACTCTTGCTTGAATTCCATAGAAGAAGCTCTAAAATAACCAAAATTAATCTTCATGGGTGAAAGTACATGTAACATTACTGAATTCAAAACAGCTGTAATAAAAAAAACATATTGAGCTTTATATTTAACTCTTATACTACCCTTATAAGCATAGTATCAAATTGCTTGAGTTTGAGATGGCATACACAATAGTCTCTGCTGAACAGCTCCAGATATGCAGAAATTCTGTTCTGACAATATTTCATTAGCAGCTCCTCTACTAATGCATTAATCATGGGTAATTCCTCCTGTCTGTAAAATATCCAGAAATTTATTTCAAGACAGTCCTAATCTTCAGCTAAAGCCACTGGAAGAGTTTGTTAAAGCAACTACATTTAGTTAGCAATAAGAAAATTACATGAAGTAGCTACAAATCTCTCTTTAGAAGAGAAATAGCAAGAGTGTAGATCAAAACCTGGATAAGCATATCTTAGGTATGATCTAAAAATCACGGTTAAATTTTGTGTTTTGTCTGGCAAGTGATTCTCTTCTGAGAAGAGCTTCCCAGAAACCTCCATCAACAATTATTATAGAGTTTGATAAAAAAATACCATGGAAGAACCTATTTGGGGGAAAAGAAAGTCCAATAGTTATTTTAATCAGAATAGAAAGGCAAATGCAAAAGTACTACTGTCAACTTTGAGCTGCTTGCTCACCAGTGCTTTGACATGGAGTACTCCTCCTGCTTTCTGAGGGTGAAGACTTACCTCTCTGCTGTCTATTAAGACTTTTCATCTCCACCTTGGATATCTCACATTACTAAGTCCCTAAAAGCTTGTCTATATCAAACCACCTAAACTGGAAAGTCAACAACCTCCTACAGAGGACAGCCTAGTCTCTCTAAAACACATGTAAAACAGAAGATTCATGGCTTGTGACAGCAAGGCATAGCTGCTCCTGAAAACCTGCAATAGACCTTTTGGACTGTACCTGAGCAGGATTCTCTGTGAGTACAGTAATGCAGGTAAGAGGACTCAGTTCAAGAGTTTTGTGCCAGAGAATATTGATAACTGCCATTCAGAAGAAAAGGACAGACTTCACAATCTGAAATTTAGACACTAATGGAAAGAGCACAGAGAAAGAGTATAAAAAAGAAACAATCTGTTCCACCAGAGGTAGCACAAAATCCAAAATTATAACCCAGTGAGCAGGTATTCTTTCTGCAGCCTTCAGAGATAACATTGGATCAGCTCCAAATTTCACAGGCGTAAGATCAGCAACAAATGAAAGAAAGAGTTGTTTACCAGAATGATAGGCTTCTGAGATGTAAAGTGTCTTACATAAACTATCTGAAATTAAACTATATTGCTTTTTATTTCATGGAAACTTTGCAGAGAGGGAACGATTAGCACTAAGCATCATACAACTATTTATTTCTATAATCAATTATATTTGAATTTACTGTTTTATGTACTTTTAGCTCACTATGGCTCCTTTGCAAAGCTCTCCCTGTAAAGGGACCTTAAAGTGAATATTACTGTAACTGAGAACAAGCTTCATGTGTCTAAACACTTGCAGAAATCAAAATAATAGTCAGTTAGGTTGTGCTAACAAAGGTAGGCTTTAGATAGTGAATGTATTTAACTGAGATTCTGTTATTGCTGTTCCTAGTCAAGAAGGGATTGAAGCATCTGATATATGAGGAGAGGCTGGGAGAGCTGGAACTGTTTAGCCTGGAGAACAGAAGGCTTGAGGGATTTCATCAGTGTGTATAAATACCTGACAGGAGAGAGTAAAGAAGACTGAGACAGGCTCTGCTCAGTGGAGCCCAGTAACAGGACAAGAGGCCACGGGCACAAACTGAAACACAGGAGGTTCCCTCTGAACATCAAGAAACACTTTTGTACTGTGAGGATTATCAAACACCAGAATAGGTTGTCCACAGAGGTTGCAGAGTCTCCATGCTTGAAGATATAAAAAAACCCAACTGGATGCAGCCCTGAGCAACCTGCTGTAGTAAACCCTGCTCTGAGAACGGGGGGTTGGACTAAAGACCCTCTTGAGGTCCCTTTCTATGATTCTTTGACTTTATGAAAATTTTTACTTGTGACATCTGCTATTGGCTAACACTCCTCAGCAAAATTTGAGTACTCAAACTCTTAACTATATTTCCAACACTGTTAAGTAACTTTCATGTTCAGGCAACACAGCAGTGCAATAAATTTTATTCCAAGATTTTATTTGTGCTAAGAACCACTATACTCACAATAAACCCCAGAAAACCCAGAGGAAGATGCTTCATTCCCTAAAAAGTTTACTTCTGTATAGATACTGAGATAGGAACACTACCTTCAAAAATAACTCATACTCAAAAATTAACCATTCACCTAACCATTTGAAAAATTTCTAAGAAATTCCCATCTTTCCGACTATGGAACAACATAATTTACTAAAACTTATTTTGAAAGAATAAGTGCAGAAATCCTGTCCCAGTGCCTGAAGTCTTCAACATGTGGCAGTATCTGGAAGAATGAAGGGATAGGAAAAGGAAGGAAAAAGAAAATGAAAAAGAAAAAACAAAGGGAGAAACCTCCAATCCTTCCCCTGCCTGTTTTCAAACACTTGAGTTATCATGACGGATACCAGCTTTTAACATGAGCGTCACAAAAGACGCAATAATAACAATGGTGATCACAAAAAAAGCATTTTTCCCCAAGAGTAGTATTTTAGTTCATCATATAAGAAAAGTTCCATTATTTGATTTGTATATAAGAACATCTGACTTCAAACAAAGCAAATAAGACAGTTTCATAATTCTATTAATTCTTATTTTAAAATTACTTCTTATCAATCTAGAAAGTCACTGAATTACAGAATACCCACTAACATCTACTACTAATTTCTCCTAACAACTTGTCCTGGTTTGAGGACACAACAGCCTAAATACAGATATTTTTTTTAGCAGTATAAGTAATAAGATATTAGAAGCTCTTATTAAAAAAATCTTTTTTGTTTAAGGAAGGAAAGCTAATTTCAAAAACATTTAGCTGCACTTACTTTAGAAAATCCATAGCTGCTTCATCAATACTTATCACACGAAGGGTGAGAACTGGGTTCTGCTTGAAACTTTCTGGAAGGTTATGATCAAAACTTCGGAAAGTTAGGTTAGCTCCCTGTTGGTAAAGCATGTAATGATTTACAAATAGGTGGTATATTTTGTAAAATACATACTGCAAGACCTTCAAGAAGTATGATTGTTAAAAGCCTTGGTACAAAATGATGAAAAGGCGTAGCTAACGTCAGTTAACCTTCTTAACAGAGCCCTTCTGGTACTAAATAAAAACACCTGCAGGCTCCAAGATGACACATCATCCTCTACATAGAGGTTTGTCTAGTAAGAGGGCTTACTGTTGCCTAATCTACAGCTGAGAAACTTGAGACTACAGATTGTTGCTCCCTCAGCCAGGCTCTACTTTTCAATTTTTCTTTTCCTTCATCCTTACAGGATCCAAAACTCACTGGACCACAGAAGAGCATCACAGAAGGTGCCACATTGATTCCACAAGTTCTCTCAGACTAGAAGAAACCCTCCAGTTATTTTCAATGACCTAAAAGCACACTTGAGATAAACAAACAACTAAAGTGGCCTTCCCAAAGTTCAAATCATTCCTGCAATGTTTAAAAAGTTATTCTTTAAAATGGCTAGATTTCACTAATAAATATTGAATAAGTACATGTTATTAATAGCATAGGGTTCTACTACCCAGTATATTCTCTTCTGAGTATTACAAATTCCCCTTCCCTCAAAGTTGGGGACAGAGGACACACCTCACATGTTCTGCAAAGTTAAAGATGCTTTTTGGTTCAGGAGAAGAGGGAAGGGGAGAGAAACAAAAGCAGCAAACTAAAAGTAAAGAATGCTGAGAAGAATCAAAACCGGCAGTAGCTCTAACTAATATCCATGCAGGCTTAGGTTATAAAGCCTCCAAAACTCATAAATTAAGAAGGAGACAGAGACACTGCTATCATCCCAGTGTCTCAACAATTTGGACTTTGTGAGAGATTTTTATATCTTAATGTCAGCCTAGAAACCTTTTGCAGATAAGTAGATTCACAGATAGAATGTTGTTCCAAAGAGGTATTGAACTCAGTACAAGTACATTTTCTGGATGGCTTTAAGATGCATCTTTATTCATAACACGTTTCCATCTGCAGGTTGCAAAGATACACATGACAATAAAAATAAAAGAAAAAAAAAATCTCTAAAAATTAGCTTCAACCTCCATGCCATAAAGAAAGTATTATATTTCTTCTTGGAAACTCATATCATAGCCACAGGTAAACAGTTAAGATTAGGCAGGTGATTAGACAAAACACTCTAAAAACTAGTGTTGTCTTCTTTTACTTTCAGTACTTCATTTAAATGCAGTTTTTGCTCTAAACTTAAGATTTGCAGGAAGATGCGAAGAACTCAGTGAAAACACTGTACTTGAAAAATTGTTCCAGTATTTATAAATCGGAAACACTTAACCCAGTACAGAAGTACAACAATACAGAAGATGCAATGTGATTTGTAGCCACCCATCAGATTAGCTGGTAGATGAAGTTTACCACTGTTTCAAAAGCTCTCTCTAAACAGCTGGTGGTAAACATTTTCAAACTTCAGGTTAAAACTAATTAACTTGCAATTTCCTCATGTGTAAAAAAATATTTAATCATTGCTTCGATTCAAAAATGCCAGCAGACCTTGCAAAGATTATTAATTTTTAACAAGCGCTTTGGTCTACATCTTCAAAACTCTCCTTCCCGAGTTGTTCATTTTGCCTCTAAAAAGGACTACACTGTCTGCAGTCTTGTGCCCTCTGGTGAGACAATTACAAACTACAGCTTAATTTGAGGCCAAAAATGGAATCTCTAAAACGTGGGACAGCAAAATAATCCAGATTCCTGAAAATCTTGAATTCGAAAATATTACTGAAGTGAAAGACTTTTGGTCTTCTCTGAAAGCTAGATCACAATTTTCAACTCGAATATCTAAATATTACTTCCAAATCACCAACAGAAGTGATCTATATTCAAGGGAAGAATACTTACAATATAGAAGTCGCTAAGATCATAAGCTTTTCCCTTCTTTTGTCCACGCTGATGTTGATAAACTCCCTTCTGAATGAAAGGCAAGGCATTTGTTCTGTGAAATATAATTCAAAACTGATATTAAAACAATTAAATTTATTTAAGTTTCTTAGATACAGTGGAAGATTGTTTTCTAAAACCTTTTTAAAAAGTAATTTATCCTACCTATTTTTTCCAAACTTTCGAAATTCGTACACAGTAAGGGATCTGTCACATGTGAAAAAAAATCCAATCAACTCTCTACAAGCATCACGACCATTTCTAGAAGGAAAATTGAAAAGCACCTTTATGTTTTTGCATCTATATAAACCCAATTCAGCCCAAACAAAAATAACATTTCTGTATTTGGAACATGCATTTTATTTCCAATGTTGCATGTTGTACAATCTTTTTATTTGAAAGAGGTATCTGACTATTTTCTCTAAATCACTGTGGAATTAAAACTTCTAGATTTAGACACATACTTTTATGCAATATTCCATTCTCCGTAATGTTAAAAACACCTTTCAAGTCTTCATATTTTAGTATACCAATGTAATTTTCACTCATTAACTAAAGGATGACACCAGGACTACTGCATTCATTATAGCACATGAAGCTCCGTGGCTGAATCCTCAGCTATGTCTAACAACTATACAGCTCACTGCTTCAGAGAAGTGCCACTTTCAATGCTGAAGAGTATGATTATGTCATTGCTACTCAATTCAGAACAGTTTCAAAAATGCCCCAAACCTGCAAGTTTTATACTTAATGAGTAAGGAGCTATAAACAAAACACAAAGCTATCCTTTCCATCCACAGTGGTTGCCACATACTAAGACAAGGCTAAAAGAATTTTTAATTAACTGAGGTGCAACGGCTAAGAGCACTGTTTTACACAGCCCCTGTGATAACTGTCCTGCACGGAGCTACGGGTATGATGGTAACGTAACATTACTTATGCATCTTAACACTGTACAATGGGACAGTAAAGCCACTTATCCATCAGCCATGTCAAAATTTATTATACATGTATGCATATATATATATACACACCCACACAGCACATACTTTTTTCTAAACATAGGGAACAGAAAGGTTCAGTGCAATTAATTATTTCAAGAGGGTAAACATAAACATTGATAAATTCATAGAACTGAAAAGCTTCACAAAATTTGTGGTTACCTCGATATAATCCTACTATCAAAGCGTAGCTTGTTAGAGAGCATGTTTTCAGTTAATCCTGATTTTGTCCTTATTCTGTGAAAATAATGCAGCATGGTAATGACACCTATATGCTCACAGAGAAATGTTACATAAAAATCAACTGTTTCAAAACAGCAAAGAATGTGAAATACGGTATCCTTGGCAACTGGCTGAGGAGATGATCCCTTGTAGTTAAATTAGAAAGCAAGAGTTGTAATGTGGAAGGTGTTCTGTAATTATATAATACGAGAGTACATTCACAGAAGGCACAGATATGAATGGAATATTTTGTTTACACACACTTATATAAAGAATTAAATATATCTAATATATGTACCATTCACCATACATCCACCAATCAATGTGTTTTCTTGCAAAAATACCCAGGCTGGGGCTTCTTTACCCACCTAGTTGGGGTTTTTTGTTGTGTTTTGTTTTTTTTTTTAAGAATATAAAGATGGCATTTGTTGAGAAAGCCTTTAAAGCAGGATGTTAAAACGTACAAAGCAGAGATGTTTGCCTGCATGTTGAGAAAGACTAACAGAACAAAACTTGGACTCGCAGATTCATTTAATTTTATGGATCACAATATTTTCCCAGTTTTTCTTAAGCCCTTGGCGTTACTATTTCAATAATCACAGGCCAGGAGTGACACTTAAATGCCAATATGGTTAATTATTGCAGCAGAAATCAAAACATGAGAGAAAAGTATGATTATATTGTGAAGATCTGCATTAGCATTTACGGATGCATATTTATGCAATTTTATGCACCTCAGGATAGGAATCTCTAAAAGGATGTGACAAGATTGCAAACATTCAACAGCTCAGAAAAGGCTGGCAAAACCTTGTGATGAACAGTATCAATATAAGCTTAAGAATGTTCTCCCAGGTCTTATAAATTCTATGAATCAATCATTATACACTGAGAATCCACATAAAAAGGTCCCACCAGGCAATTATAAGCATGGGGAGGCTACAAAAAAGGCCTCACATGAAGCTGGTGGATCCAAACCGGAAATAAAACATCTGGAAAGGCAAACAGACTTTGCAGAGCCCAAAATCATTAAAAAAAAAAATCAGCAGAAAACTTATTTGTAAAAAAATGACCACTAGAGAAAACTTACTTTGTTTCATGCAGCGTTCTTTTTCTAAAACGCATTGGTGCTGTCCCAAACCCCAGAAGTCCATGAGCTTCCTTGCCAACATCAGCATGTGTGGATTGCTCTGGGTCACTTATAACAGCTCTGACCAGAAAAAGCAGGGAGAAGCCCTCTGACTATTAGTAAGCTTGAATTTCAGATCCTACATATTGTTACTCAGGAAATAAAACACCCAAGAATAACACAGCAATAAGATCTTGGGAGTTATCCATTAAGCTTGCATAAATTTGTGGGCTTATTTTATTTGTTTGTTTTCTAAAAAAAAATCTGAAGTCGATTACTCAAAATCAAATATATGCAATAATATTCTAGCAGTGCACTACTATGTAGTAACTTTACATGTATATATGTATTATTTAAAGTATATTTTATATATGTATATATACAATTTCATATATCACAGAATCACAGAATGGTAGTGGTTGGAAGGTACCTTTGAAGATCATCTAGTCCAACCCCCCTGACAAAGCAGGTTCACCTACAGCAGGCTGGACAGGAACGCATCCAGACAGGTTTTGAGTACCTCCAGAGAAGGAGGTTCCACAGCCTCTCTGGGTAGCCTGTTCCAATGCTCTGTCACCCTCAAAGCAAAGAAATTTCTTCTCATGTTCAGATGGAATTTCCTGTGTTCCAGTTTGTGCTCATTGCCCCTTGTCCTGTCACTGGGCACCACTGAAAAGAGTCTGACCCCATCCTCTTGATACCCACCCTTTAGGTACTTAAAAGCATTGATAAGATCCCCTCTCAGTCTTCTCTTCTCCAGGCTAAACAGACCCAGGTCTCTCACCTTTTCCTCATATGAGAGGTGCTCCATTCCCTTGATCATCTTTGTAGCCCTCTGCTGGACTCCCTTTTCCTCATATGAGAGGTGCTCCATTCCCTTGATCATCTTTGTAGCCCTCTGCTGGACTCCCTCCAGTAGTTCTTTGTGTTCCTTGAACTGGGAGCCCAGAACTGGACACAGTACTCCAGATACAGCCTCAGCAGGGCAAAATAGAGAAGGAGGCTGACCTCCCTCAACCTGCTGGCCATGCTCTTTTTAATGCACCACAGGATACCATTGGCCTTCATGGCGTATTGCTGGCTCATGGTCACCTTGTTGAGATGCTTTCCAGCAGGTCAACCCCTAACCTGCACCAGTGCAGGGGGTTATTCCTCC
>VZSZ01008814.1:251146-276641 GCA_013398815.1 Ibidorhyncha struthersii
CCTTCTGGTGTGTCAGCCACTAATCCCAGTTTTGTGTCATCAGCAAACTTGCTGAGGGTACACTCCGTCCCCTCATCCAGGTTGTTGATGAGTATGTTGAACAAGACTGGACCCAGTACAGACCCCTGGGGAATACTGCTAGCTACAGGCCTCCAACCAGACTCTGCGCTGCTGATCACAACCCTACATACATGTGTATCTATATATATACACACATNTGATTTTTTTTTTCTCATTTCCACTATTTCTGTAAATATTTCATCACGATATTCTTTATCCGTGGCTCCCTCCAAAATCAGTGACAGCCATTACTAGTACTGACCAGTGACACCATCCAACAAAAACACTGGCACTTCCTCTCCCAAAGCACTGACACAGCTGTGTTAGAACAGTCCTGTCAAGCAGACACGAAACAGACGAACTGGTTTCTGAACATTTTGATATTCTCTGCATTGGTTTAACAAGTAAACAAATGAAGAAACTATTTAAAAGTACATTAGATTCTTCTTACATTATTGAAATGGTTCATCATCAGAAGGAAAGAATAATTTTGTACAGCTAATATAGTTTTATAAACTTGCTCTCTGATCTTCACACACATCAGTTATGCTGATTTAACTGCAAGATTGGCTCTACTAAAAAAAATAATCAAAACACCTTTTTGTTTAATAGATTTTTTTAATCATGCAACAGTTTTGAACTAACCTTCCCCGATTAACATCCTATTCTCTGATACCAAGTTGTTTGGCAGTGCTGGCACATTTATATTTGGAACATAAATAGAGAAATTTTTTAAATTAAAGGTCCATCCTGATGCAGTTGCAAGACTACTGAATATTGTTTTGACATTGTCAACAGAAGGGTTCAGAGTAGGAGAAGAAATACACAAAAAAATAAGGCAAAGCAGCTAAAGGAGGTTAAGCACAGAATAAACATCCATGATCCAAGATGCACAAACCTGTGCATTAAAAAGACTTTTAATTTACTGATCTTTTAATTTAAATTAAAAAGACTTTTTCATTTAAAAATTTTTTGCAAATAATAACACTACATAAGACTGCACAAGACTTGAAAAGAGATGATCAAAACACCTTCTAGGCAAGAAACCCATGCACTCACAGATCTAAATTGTCCTGTAGGGAAAACTGAAATTTTACATCATAAATTCACTTACCTAGATAATTGATCCACCATCACTTGTTCTGCTACAGTCTGTTTTTTCCTCTCTGCAGCAACATCCTCCTGCAATGAAAAACTGACTGAGAGAAAATGAAATATATAACACCAGACACTTCAAATAATAAATCACCCTTTAAGATAGCATTCAGAGGTCACAATCTTACCAACGTCACAATTAATCTTTTTTTTCCATCTTTTTGAATAGAGTTCTATTTGCGTAACAAATAGACAAATAATATTCTCTACTACACACTCAAATTGTCTATGCATATTAGCTGTCAATAAATATGAGAATTCTAGTATTTCTGTTGACAGGTGGCATCCTTATCGCTGTATTCTTTCCAATAAATTCTGTAAGTACAATAGAGCCTGAGGAAACTCACATTCTTCCAGGTTTCATGGTTGACACAGATTCCAACTCAGAGAATGAAACTTTACCTCCAGCAATATTTAGTCAAAAAAATTCTTTTAAGATTTAGTCTCAAGGCACAATTTTTATTTGCTGCATGCCACAATAATTTTATGCTGAGACAGACCAATCTGAAAACCTTTCAGGAAAGATCATCCTAAGCGGGAAGGGGATTTAACATGATCTTATTATTATTTTTATTAGAGTAACACTGAACCATAACCTTGTGCCATTCACTGTAAAGTGCTCAGGCATTGATCTTCATTTGTTTCATAGAAGGAAAAACCAAAGCACAAGAAGATGCCCCCAGGACAGCATGGAGGCCACTGGCAACAACCAGGCCCCAGCATCTCTCCTTGTTTTATCTTCCAGATTTCAGAACTTAAATTTGCCTTGCCCCCCTAACCCCCCAAGCAATTTTTATATATGAGAAAACAGAGATTATTATTACTGAGGGGGTTTACACAACCTTTTTGACAACTCTGTAGGTATTCTAAAACTGAAGAATTAAGATATTTTTCTGATTTGTTATTTTTTCCGCACAATTCTTGTGTGCAAACCAAATTCTAGATAGATCAAGCCTTCCCATGGCTCAAGAGAACCAAAAGTTGGTTCCCAGACACCAAGTAACTGTAAGGGATGATCCCTAATTCCACAGAGATGTTATGGGTATAATTCACAGCCTTCAAAAAAATACTGATTGGCATTAGCCAAAAAAAAAACCAAAAAACAAACCCCCCAACACCCAGCAACCAAAAAAAAACAAATAAATATCCTAACATCAGATCAGCTGGTGTTTATTCTGAACAGCTTTTAAGCCTTAGAAGATTTCAGAATTATAGGAGATAGGGGGCTTTTTAGCTTGCTTTCGTATTTCTTTTTTGCACCTATCAGAACTATAGGTGCATTATTCAGAGTTACTGAATTTTTGCCCATTAACTGTCACAACAGATGTATTAAAAAGCATTATGTAAAGGAGGACGCAGTGATAATACAGAGCAGTGTTTGTTACAGCACAACGTATTCCATGGACCCCGGCTTATAGAGCCAAACCAGCTAGCATGTTGAAGAAAGAAACCTTACACCTTGAATTTCAATTGAATACTAGGTCATTAGATGTACTCTTCCATGGAACATCTTCCATTCACCTCTTAGACAAAAGCTCTACTATGAATTTACAAAAGTGCTGAGACAAACATTGAACTTGCGGCAGCTTTCACTGTTTAAAAAGTAGTCACTCTTGTTCACAAAATATGATTATTCAGAGAAAACCAACCTTCTTCCAAAAAAACCCTGATTTTATTATATACAGCCTCTATTGGCAATCACACATGTACTATAATCTGTCTTGAATAAGTGAACTTGCATCCCAAACTATATAAAAATTAAGAGAACTACTACTGTAGAGTTTTTGGTAATGATTATAGTAAAAGGAAATTTTAACATTGTGTATTCCTAAGCAAGTTTTTAAAACACCTTAAAATCAAATGATACAGTTGAGGCAACGTATACCAAATGGAATTAATATGTATGCAGTTACTACTTCCATTTTTTTCATTATTCCTGCCACTAGAACGAGGGAACCTAAGAGACACTCCTAGAAAGAAACAGGCAGCCTGTGCAACCATGAGTGCTAATCAATAACAAAAGTGCTTCTACAGGTCCCGGTGACACCTTGCTCAGATGGCTGCTGGCTTCCTTTTAAAGCATACCACCTGCAGTGCACCTGTTATTTTGTGGTCCTGCACTGCTCCCTTTCTCAGTGTTTTCAGCTTATTTGATTTAGCATTAAGTAGTTACTCTAATGACACTTCAAAACTTTTTTCCATTATCTTCACCCTGTAGTATAGATTTTTTAATTTAACAGGAAGTTCTTCAAGTTCTTCATAAAAATACTTTCTGAAAAGATTTTCTTATCATGAAAATGAACAGTGACCTCAGTAGTGTAACATCCACATTCACTTTGACAAGACTAGAAATCAAATAAATGTTTGCAATGATGCAAAATTCAGTGCATAATGATGAACAAACAGAATAAATTATAATTATTTACTTTTACAATCTCATAAAATTTCTTATGGCTTAGTATTCCATGAGAAAGTTGGA
Source organism: Ibidorhyncha struthersii (assembly GCA_013398815.1). Classification (NCBI taxonomy): domain Eukaryota; kingdom Metazoa; phylum Chordata; class Aves; order Charadriiformes; family Charadriidae; genus Ibidorhyncha; species Ibidorhyncha struthersii. The sequence continues at coordinate 254,841 of VZSZ01008814.1, forward strand.
ATGCTAACTCTGTTCAACAGAGTTGAAACACCAGTTTTGAAACACCAGTTTTGAAACCCATCACTCTGCACATGCAAATGCTGAATCATGCAATATCAAATCTCAAGGATCTTCATCATTGTAAATAATCCTAAATTCAAGGCTTCACCTTAGATGGGCAAGACTCCTATTATTCAGTCCTAAAAAGAGTAAAAATCACATCTATGTAAGAAATTAAAGAAACATATTGGGTACGTCCATATAAGAAAAGTTTTAATTCCTCTCTACGCATGCTAGATGCAATATTTGTTGTCAGATTTCGGGGCTCCCTCCTTCCCAAGATCAACGGGGATAAGAGGAATCTGGAAAGGATCTAACGGAGGATCAGGGTCAAAGCAACTGAAAGGAGAAGCTAAGGGAGCATGGGTTTGTTTAGTTTGCAGAATCAGCAGCTATGAGGCATTCTGAAGACATCCTACAACCAAAGAGAAGTTACAAAGAAGACGGAACCAAACTTTTTTTGACAGTGGCCAACAGTATAACAGGAAACCAAGGTTACAAACTGAGCCTTGGGAGGCTTGGTATGGATAATAGAAAGAACTTTTTCACAAGGAGAGTAGTGTATCACAGGAAGATGTTGCCTAGAGATGCTGTAGAATCTCCATCCTTGGAGCTTGAAGACTCAGCCAAAGCTGTGGCTGACCGGATCTAATACCCACAGCAGAGCCCACACAGCTTCCAAAGCCAGTTCTTATTGCATACTCCATTTCAGGAGTTAATGAGGGAAAACAGCGCATTTACTCTAGAAACAAGTCAGAGTAAGAGATGATAGAATCATGGAATCCATGGATCATGGAATACAGGCTCAGGTACAAGCTACAGACCAGAGGAAATGTTAACACTATACTCAGGTTCACACAAGTCACTCAGTTAATCTTAGTTGTATGTATATATTTGTATTTATTATTCATAATTTGCATTCTCATTTATATACATTACTGCATAAATACAAGCATTGCAGATAGTATTAAAAAAATGCTCACTGGATTGCTCAGTTCAGCTCTGCTTGAAACAAATGTTTAAACTCCCATGACTTCAATGGATGCAATTACATACTAGGAGGAAATCATGAAAGGCCTAACTTCTGTTGAACATCTGGGAAGTCATTCTACGAGTCTAGACAGCTAACAGCATAATATCAGCCAAAATACTTACAGCTTCTGATTTCCTTATACTGTGCTGCATATTATAGGGCTTGCTTGTGTAGCATTGTTGCAGGAGAGCTTTCTCATCAAGAGCTGTAAGATCATCACTATGTCCATCTTCAAGCTGTGTACCCTATACAAAAATACATTATTTTCATAAATAAAATTTAATTAATTGTAAGAAAAACAACAAAAAAATACACAACACATTTTCCTTAACAATTTGCAGTCAGCAACTCAGAGAAGGCAGACTGTTAGTAACTCTGTGAAGAAGACAAGAGCTCGTCCTTTCTCTGTTAAGCTCCAGACCAGCCAAGAGAAAGAGGCAGATGTGCCATTATGCATATAGCTCAAAGTTCACCATTGTAGAGATGCTGCTCTTTGACCAGCAAAGTAGTTAAATACAGTCTAGACAGGGCAATGCCAAAGCATACTGCTGAACCGGGTCTAACAGACTTGTAAATAAGTCCGAGGTTATTATAGCAATGTCTCCTACATGGAGGATATGAAGAAAACTGACAAAGGAGACTGTTTACAGAAGTCAGGAATGAGGGAACATGGGAAAGAAATCGAAAGAGTAGGTTTTGTTAGCTATGCTCCTCTAGGAGCAGTTTCTTTTCAGAGAAGAAAAGTTATTACAAGTTCCACTAATCAGATAAAATAAGTACCTTGAAATCTAAAGAAGTTTTGATTTATTAATTTAATCAGGTAGCAATAATATCTAACACAGGAAATTGTTCTGCTAGACATTATATTAATATCTGTCATAAGAACTGACACACATGGCTTCTAGTGCTTAGCAAGTATCTTTCTGGAAGCCAAAATCACCAGAATAACCCAGTCCTGCTTTTTCTCTCCCAGTATACACTTGCCACCTATTTCTTCAGTTTCGGATTAACTTGGCTGCTCCTGCAAATACCCTTTTGATGGCCTTGCAGTACAGCATATAAAGGAGTCACTCCTTGGAAAACTGATGACGTGATGCTGCCAGACTGATACATTACGAGTGGAATCATTAAAAAAAAAAAAAAAAAAGTGATACTACAACAAATCCCCAGAACTGACAATTTTAACTGCCACCAAACATAAAACGAAACTTAAGAAAATAACAGAACTGTTTTTTCCACTCAACTCTTTTACTCACAGAATGTTTACTTACAAGTACTTGCAGATTCTCCACGTTTTATCTGAACACTAGAAGCATGACTATAACAGGAGAAAGCCCCTTCAAAACTATCAACAATACAAGTAAAACAATAACAATGTGAAACATAATCTCTGCCTTATGCAAGACCTTTCCAAGTCATTCTACTGAACTTCAAGGAAGTAAAATCAGTAAACTCATTATTATTCATCACAAACCTTTCCTCTGAAAAGCAATGAGCACAATATGTTCCCTCAACATCTGCATACTTGACTTTTCATTAAGATTCTTAAATGGTCATCTACCCTCAGCACAGTCTAGCATTCGACCAGCCCCTGCAGCTGTTGCTTACTTTGTTTCCTGTTTCCTTATCCCTAAATGATGTATCTTGCTCTGTGCAACCACCCTTCTCCACTACCTCTTTCAGAACAAGAGAAGAGTTGTTTTTTTTCACCCCTTTGTTTTCCAGTTTTTCTCCACTGATCTTCCCTTGTTTACATCTTAGTTTTAATTTAAAAACACAAAAGAAACCTGGTGGAATTAATACAGCTTGTAGTCCAACTTTGCAGTCCAACTGTACTGGATCTTATACAATGTCAAAACAAAAAGTACAGATAACATCTTTCATTATTTTAACCCCATATTCCCTTCCATTTTCAGTATTAATAGTTCTCAAAAGCACAGATTACATCTTTCCCTTCTCCTTTTTTATTCATAATTGAATAGAATAATAATTACTATACTTCTATATTTAAAAAATAAAAAAGCTTGAATGCATTTCTGTATTTGGAAATAACATTTTACCAAGATTTTCCTGCTGTCTCTCATCTTCTTAGGCTGCAAACTCTTCCCTATCAACTACGCTAATCTTCATGCTCAGGTTAGAGGAGCACTATGAGGGCAAATGTTACATTTCTTATCAGAGAATACCAGTGTACTTAGATTCCCACAGTTACCTCAGTTTCTCACTCTGGAGCAACTGAAACAAGCTTCCTATATTTTATTTCCTGCTCAGTGTTAGATGCTGAAATTACACGTGTTTTTATTTCTTTGCAATAAAAACATGGAAGAAATTAATTACACACACATGCAAACCTCTCCAAACACTGTAATGAAATACCAGCATACATTTGCTATTTGAAAATGCAATTGCTTCTTTGCCAGCTACCTTTATTGAAGCTTCTGGACACCGGAGGTGGTCTTTTTTCTTTTCTGCAATTCTCTGAGAATACTGCTTATATTCTTCCTTCATATCTGCTTCATACTGATGATACTTCAGTTTATATCTGTCTGTTGGGGATGGCAGATTTTCTGGTACTGTCTTGTGCTCCAAAATAGAACGCTAAAGCGAAGAATAATCAATATAAAAGCCTCTGGTTGATCTATTGAATGAGAACAGCATTACTATAATGCCCATCCAGTATAACCTCTGAAACTTCTTGACACTATGCCTCACATTAAGAAAAAATGCAAATATGACTGCATATTCAGGCTTAATTTTCAGTGAGTTCTTCATATCCTGCCTTTTTTTAAATCTAAAAAGTACACAGCCAAATGGTTTACATTACTTTTAGAGAGAAGCCAAAATTCAGTGGTTCTGCCCTATAAGATAATGTTACAAATCACAAAAATTCTGACATTTGATTTTGGATGGCTGAAAATGGGCTGAAGGGTTTTTTCAATCAGAAGTTCTAATATACTTGGATGGCAGATAAGTATTAGTACTGGGACTTCCTTCCCTAGAACAACATCAGCGGAAAAGGCTGTGAAGCCAGCTAAGTGTCTTCCTAACTTTACATCCATTCCAGGGCTCGACACAATGGAGGCTGGATCAGTAGAAACAGCAGCAATGATAGAAGGCCATTCCTCTTTCTCTCCCTGAATAACCAACACCTTCAATGTTTAAGTGATATTCCTTCAACACTAACAAAACTAAGATGGCCTTATCTAGCATCTCTACTTGATGCATCTCATCTTGCAACACCAATGTAACAGTCGTGTTCTAAAAGAAAGTTTCTCAAAACCCCAAAAGATTTATGTTCTTGAAAGGGCAGCTTTGTCTTTCAAAAGAGGATCCACTTACCTTCACTGGTTAATTTCCAAATGATAAGACTATATTTAAATTATTCTTCCAAAAGTGACCTATTTTGGGAAGATTTACTTACACAGTCTGTTATTGAAGAAGCTGGAATGTATCTTGCTAAAGGAATGCTCAGTCAGGGCCCCAGAAGGAAGCAATGCAGAAATAAAGGCTGCTCAGAGGAATACATTAAAATATTTTAGAACTGCTTGAAAATCTTCTCCGCAAAAAAAAGGAGGGAAAAAAAAAATCAGGCAAAAAGAGAGAGAAAGGAAGAGCAAAAGAAGGTAAGTGAACAGAAGACACCTTCTCGCACATTCAGCACTTCAGTATTTAAGACATAATGAAGGCAGAAAGGAAGCAACAAGAGATAAAGGAAAGTGAAGAAGGGAGAAAGACCCTAAGAAACAGACAAGGCCATACCAAACTTCCATTAGCCTTCCTGCAGCAGGACAGAATTATATGTATGAACTTCATATTTTTTAAAAAAAAAAAGGTAAAGCAAGCATTGAAATTACAGGCATCCAGACCTAAAAAGAGTATAGCAACTCAAGTATGTTTGCACTGCACGCTTGTTGGGCACATAGATACGCTGAGTAGTAGTACATTCTTAGTCTGTTATTTAAAAAAACACCACCAAAAACTTAACCATTTTAGTTTTTATTTAAATGCAAATTTTTTTTTCCAAGTTGAGATACTATTTGGTTACATAGGAAAACATATAAAATTATGATCTTGGCAGATTCACCTTGAGCTCCAGCCAATTCGGAGTCCTGCCATACAAGTCCCTATATTATTCATTTCAAGGGACACAGGTTATATACAAATTAGTTAATAATTGTTTTTCCCTCTAGCTATAGTTCTCTTTGAAACACACTCATTAGAGTATTCTTTGGTTTACACAAGTTAAATATTTTTGAAATAATGGATTTTTAGACAATATACTTTCAAATTCTTCCAAAAAGAGATATCATTGAGAAGTTAGGATATTTCCTGCACCCTAACCAAACAGAAACATACAACTACTAGTATGATTTTTACCATGATTATGTATGGCGCATGATTGTGACAGAAAATAACCACGTAGGTAGCATTATGGGATTAGTTTAAGGCTCTAGATATCTAATCTCTCAAATATATAGGGACTACAAACAGAAGAATACTGTTTGCAGTACTTCAGCATTTTCCCTTTAATTATCACATTTGAAACACTCAAAATACTAATGGAATGACAACAGATTAAAAATAGTATTTCCAGTAAGGTAGCTCCTACCACACAAAAGAAGTTAAAATATCTTACATTTTCAAACCATATACTACAGTACTCTACTGAGTTGCTAATGTTATTTTGTCAGTGTATATTTTTATAGCTACTTTTCCTTTAGTTTAAACAGGTGTCTAGAAAACCTTGTCAGAAGAAAACAGAGGTAAAGAGAAATTAAATATGTACCAATGATCAAATAAAAAATTGTCACATTCATTTCTTCAAATTTAATTCAGAGATAAGAGTTCAAAGGAAAATTTTTCCTGCATTCAGTGAACAACTGTAACAACTGAGTAATTAAATTAATTCTTAAACTTGCTAGAGTGGATATTGATCCTGAACAGCGCTGTACTGTACTATAAACCAGAATGTTAGCATCTGGACTACTGATTTTCCTTATAAAGCACCTAAGATTTGTGGTGATTAAGTTACTCAGTCATCCAGGGAAAAAAAAAGTGCTGATATGTGATCAGGAAATTTTACAATAGAAGTGCTCTGACAAAGTGAGCATAATTCCAAAGTTAACATCACAGTTCCACTTTAAAGACAACAGACTTAGGAAAAACCCTATGTAATGGCTGCACGTAACTCCGAAAGTCTCCTTTTCACCAAAAGTAACTACTCTTCCATACAAATAATACATACTGTTTGTAAACTTGGGTCTTTTCTTAATCACTTACTGACTGCTATTGATCTTATCTTTACTTTAAGCTCCACTTTGTTTAGAAACATAAACCAAAATTACATAAATATTAAATATTCTAGAGGTTTCTCAGTTAAAAAAATACTTTGTCAAAAATATTTTGGACCAATAGCACTTTCAGATACGATTTTAACCAAAAGAAATAAAGAGAACTTGTATAATAAAGCTAAGTATGCTTTTATAAATTATTGCTAAAGGGGCATATTTTAAAAGTATCTGTAGCGACAGACTGACCTGTTGAGCCTGATGATGCTGTGCATATGGTGTTTGTAGTGATGTTCTCCAATCTGAAAATGAATCTAGACGGCATGTATGAAGATAACTTCCACTGTATGGTATGTAAGAGTCCCCATCCTAAAATTACGAGGAGAAAAAAAAAAAGGGACAAGCAATCGTACTTGTTTTATATTCAAAGCGGTATTTTTAGAAACTCATGCAACATATGAATTCTAAAAACTATTCAGGATAGAATTAATTTATAATTACCTCTTCATCAGAATCTCCCAGCCTCCCTAGATCTAGGCATGGCACCCTGCAGGAAGTTAAAATGATTTTAATAGCAATACGTTCTCTTATTTTTCAATTACAGTAAAAACAAACTGACTATTAGCTATTATCATCAGCTTCTTCACAAAAATTTCCCTGCTATGAACAGTTTCACTACAACCAGAGATGGCCCACTTGGCAAATCCCTTTTAGCCCCTCTTGCTTCAGCTCAGGAACTGGCCAGTGAGCTTTTCCTCTTCGCCAGTTGCAGAGTACCCTGGCAGCCAAAAAGGGCCCCAGCACGGCCCTTCTTCACTCCCAGCATGGCCATCCTGGCTTCTCTTCACTCCCCAACAGGAGCTGCTGCAACAAATCATAAATTAGGGATTCCTTATTCCTGTCTTCCACAGCAGATCTGTGGCAATATCCCTCTATAATCAGTAACCAGAGAGGCAACAGGGAAGCAACTGCTCCTTGGGATGAAAACCTTCCAAACTTTTTGGAAGAGATTAAACAGAATGAAATACAGAAGTATAGTTGCTTCCACTGTGCTAAAGAAATAAAAACATCCCTCAATTCATCAAAGCATCTCTGTGTCTTCTGCCTTTACTCCAGATGCATTCTGGAATTATAACAAGATTACTTCTTGGAATAAGACAGCTCCTTAATTTCCAGTCTTTTTTTATTAGAGGATGACATAGGAATTGAAGTTCTTTGACTTCAGTATGAACAATCTAAGGCCATGGTCACACATACGTGTAAAATAATGTAGAGAGATACACTGGCTGTAAGGCATTTCAGTAAACAAAAATGCCTAAACTATCAAACACGATCCTTGGAATAGCAGATGCTGCTTATCTGCCAAAGTCACTATAAGGTTTTAAATTCTATAGGCACTGTACAAAATTTCTCTTTGCTTGTAAAAACCCTTCATAACAGTTTCTCTGTAACTTTTACTGTAATACCTGCAAAGAAGGCTAATAGTTAAAACAAAAAAAGTTTTTCTCTTTTTGCAGACTATTATATTAAAAATATTCAAGAAGGACTAGTTATAAATATGAAAGCCCTGAGTACAACTCCGCCACTAAACTCAACCAAATGTAAACCAACTTAATTCCAATGTAAATAATGCATAAAAAAATCTATTCTAAATATAAATCATAGAAAAGAAACCTATGATGATAAATTTCATGGAACACTGAGTTGCGTACCAATGCAAATGCAAATGGACTGTGTTAATAATGCACAATTGCAAAAACTGATCAGAAATAGAAGCAGACTTACTCTGGTGGGCGAGGACCGTGAGTAGCCCGTGTATCTGGTCTCCAGCCCTAAAGAATGACACATTAGTACATACCTACCGGAATCAGGATTAAAATACACAGTTCTCTCTTTCAACTTCTGCTGGAATATTTAAAATCAGTGCCTCAAATTATCTGTCTGACATATTTGACCAAAATGCTACTAACAAAAGGACAAACAAAAACTTTTCTTTGAAAGTTGATTCTTACAGGTCATGAGACTAAAAGAATGATTATTCATCATGACAGAAAGATTTCCAGCCATTAAGAATCCAGACAGTATCCATGTCAACTATTAATAATGTGTTATAAATAATCCATGTTCCTGAGACTTGTACAATCACTGCTCACAAGGGTTTAGGACGCATGGTCCTTGTTTGTTGGGAACCAACCCCTCAGCCAGCCCTTAAACCAAAACCTCAATACCGACAGCCAGCTGGCTCACATAGAGCAAGCTCAGACCCCGAAGAAGCCATGATATTTGGTGTAACTGTATCATCTTAGCTTTGGTATAGCAGCACATGATGACCAGGCAGCTTGTGGATTCACACTATTCATTTTGCATGGCTGTGTACCACACAGATTGCCAAACTCAACTGAGCGAGAACATCGCAAGAAGAAAAGACTCGAGCCAAAGCTCAATCTACCCCGCTGTGGCTTTCTGAAAACAGCCAACAGCAAATCCCTAGGGAACACAGTTTGACTGCGGCAAGCACCTTGTAACAATTCACCCATCTGGCCTCCCAGTCTGGAAAAAAAACGTGGTTCAGGGAACACTCTTCAGCTCAGAGATCTCAGCATCACAGTCTGAACTGAGCAGACATCCGATTTCAGCGGTGCCCTAACACCTTTCGTGATTTGAGAGCAGTCACAAAACTGTATCTCCCTTCCTGCCACACACCTCTGTAGCCTAATCCTGAAAAAAAAAGTTTACAGTTCAGGAACACTACCTTCTAGTGCCTTCAAAAAAGGGTATTCAAGTTTAGAAAAAGAAAAAGTTTCTCTCCAGGAAGGTGGCTCATAATAAACACCACCACCTTGTGGTCAAATATGTAAAAAAACGTTAGCAGATCTAACAATTTGGTCTTAAGACTAAATGTAATGCATTAAATCGCATGCATATAATTTTTCTGTACCATTTCAACTGTGATAAGATAAAGAACGTACCACATTCTAAATGTTAAAGTCTTAATGTAATTCTGTCTCCAGAAGTCATCAAATCAGGAAGAAAGCAAACAAAAAACCTGAAGACCTTTCACATTTACAGGGTGAGGTACATAGTTTCAACATAATTTTAATCTATGTTTTATTTTTGCAAGCCACCAAGAATCAGATGGGCTAGGAAGTGTAAATTTAGACACTGAGGTGCACGAGGAAGAGAAGGAAAAAAGGAGTGAAAAGATTAGAGAAAAATGGATATTTATTTTCCTTTACAACCAAAACGAAATGCCTCAAATTCTCTTGTTGTAAACAGGTATTTCATTCTCAAAAGACTGGCTGAAAGGTAACATTATAAAATTGATGTGATATCATTTACAAAAGGGCCTTTTTCATGCCAAATCAAACAAAAAGGGAAAACAACAACTTGGCAGTCAAACTGAATTCCTCAAGAATTCCTCATGTGGTCATCCAACAAATAAGGAAGTTAAATAGGTGCTTGGGGGCTGAGGGAAGATTACCAATTAACTTTACTTCATGTGCGTAAAGCACACAGTATCTGTGAGAAAAATCAACTGTTACTAAAAAAAATAATATTTACCTTAGCTATATAAAAACAATGGCCCTCAGAATCCAAGATCTTATTTTTACTAATCAGGCTTTCAAAAGTTAGCCTGGAAGTTTCTGCTAAAGTCATCTTGTGAGGGTTGCACACCTAACAACTCAAAACAAAGACTATTAGGAATACCTGGAAAACAAAATTCCCCTTCATAATGAATGCAGAGCACTGAGATTCATTTTACACATCAGTCTGAAATCACGCCTCTTGGAATTATGCTTTGGGAGTTGCTTTACTTTGTTGCTGTCTTGCAAAACAAAAACACAGACAAACCCGTTACCAGTATCACCAAGACCCTGAGACAGTACACAGAGCAGATTCAAGCCTATGTTGTGCTTAATTGGAAGCACTAGTTTGTTGCCCGAGTTCTCCACATCCCAGGTAAGTACCCAGAACATCAGTTAGTTTAGGACAGCTGGTTTTATCGGAAGTTCTCTCCTTCATTTGAGAAGCTGTTGTACTGAACTATCACTTTCTGACAAAAGTAATTTCTTTAAAAGTTTCCTTCTCTACAGAATGTATTATAACCTCAAACTAAAATCCATGTAAAGTATAATTAAAATATTTGTAAAAATGTCAAAGTAAGGAAGGAAAACAACCACAAGCCTATCATTAATATACCTGACGTTTCTTCCCCATCGATGACAGCTGAGCCTGCCTTCGAGGGGACACAGCAACTCCTTTAACTTCCAAATCCATGCAAATTCAATGACAGCCTTCAGAATAAACTGAAAAGCAGAAAAAGCTATTAAGAAAACAATGTATTTTTTACAGAACTGCTTCTGTAAAGAAACATTATTGCATTTGAAAGAATGCGTCTTATCACCAACAATTTGGGTATTGCCTTCAGCAATCTATGAAATGTTGCTGGGTTCCCTTTTTCACTGCCTCTTGATTTCAATTTTCCCTTACTAATGCTTAACCAGATTCCTGTTCAAATTTACCTATTTGCCTCAAGTTTAACTCCCTCTTTCCCTCATGTGTTTCTTGATACCTTTTCATACCAGGATTATGGATCTGCTACCCCTTGATAACATCCATCCTTTTTTTTACTCTTCACTTACAGCCGATGCCCGGCTCTCAAATGCCCCAGTCCCTGGGACAAAGTATTTTTGGGAAGACATAAGGCCCCTCCTGGCGCCCAGCCGGCCTCCGAGAGCTCCAGAGCGACGTTTCATCAGTACGCTACCCCCTGCTCTGCTGGTTCCTCCTTCCACCCAGCCACTTTTGAACCAAAAGCCCATCACCTAGCTCCCAGAAAGCAGACGCTCCCGTTTTCAAATAGCCACCCACAAAAGCTGACCGTGCTTCTCCCTACGGAGCAGGTTTTAACTCCGGGGGTACCCTTTCCTTTACCAAGCAGAAGCACAGCCGCCGGGCCCGCGCCGCCGCTCGCCAAGCGGACGGCCTTCCAGCCATAGCCCCTCTCCCCCCGCACCCAGCCCGGAGAGCCGCTGCCTTCGCACGACCTCACGGAAACGCCGCACCCTCCCAGCTGAAGGCACAGGGGGAAGAGAGCGTTGTTGCACTTAACGGGTAACGCACTGAAATAACTTTATCACAAAGAAGAGAGGTGAAATAAACGGTATGGGCTCAGACACCTTCACGGAAACGCTGTTTTCCGGGAGCGCACTGGGACAGGCCTCAGGGCCCAGGAGAAGCCCGGGGTCCCGGCTGGGCAGGGCCGGGTCCCGGAGGGGGTCTCACCGGCGAGGCGGGCCGCGCGCGGCTGACGGGAAGCGCCCGCTCCCCGCGCGTCTCCATCGTGACGGCCCTCCGCCGCCACCCCCGTTGTCACGGCTGCAGCCCGCCCGCCCGCCCCCCCGAGGGGCGGGAGCCGCTCCCGCCCGCACCGTACCCTACCTGTCCGCCGCCGCCGCCCGCCTCGGGGCCGCCCGCGTCCCGCGGCACCGCCTCCGCCCCGCCTCGGGGCCGCGGGCCGGGTACAGCAGCGCGGAGGGGCCAATCTGAGGCAGGCCGCGCGGGGAGGTTTCGCAAGATTCCACCTCAGCTGAGCGGGGAAGGCGAATTCCCTGTGCCTCCTTGAGGGAATACCCTGCTCGGGGTGCGGCCGCCCGCCCGGGCCTCCCTCCCCGCGCTCAGCGGCGAGTCCGCGGCTGGGCGAGCCGTGCGGTGAGGCGCTGCACCGGTTCGTGTCCTCAACAAACGCCGGCAGCTGAAATGGGAGACTTCGAAACAGCAGCAAAAGGGCTCAGAAATACAGCTATTACCCCAAAGTAGCTCAAAGTCAGAGGGAGAAAGGCTTCAAGTAGCAGCAGCATCTAAAGAGTAGCGATGGGGAACGCCACAGCGCTGACCACTCCGACACGGCGCGTGGCAGCGAGGTCCTGCGGTCACCAGCAGCAGCGGCAGTGCCGGGAAGGTGGCAATGCTGACCCACGTCCACACCGAGTGAGCCAGGAATGGCCAAGGCCACGGCAGCACGGCACGCTTGGTTCCCACACCTTCATCCCCTCCGATGGAAGATTTTGGAATTCATTTCAATTCACTTGGATTAGCCTTGTTAGTCACCTCAGAGGACAGCCTCCATGCAATTATGATTTTTTGTACAGTTCCAGTTGTCCTGAATGACCAGACTTACATTAGTTATGTTTAAAAATCCAACTGTGTCCAAGTGCCAGTTCTGATTTGTCCATTTTGTCTTGGGGAAAAATCTGGTACCTCTTGACAAACCCTGTTTTTTTCAGTCAAGCAGTTCTCCAAAGTTTGGCAAGAGCTCACTTACTGCAAACTACTAATACACTGACGCTGAGGGTGTATTTCTGGATGCTGCTACCTCCAAGCCTGCATGATCCATTTTTAGAACCACAGATGTACCATGTTTCTACACAAGAATGGACAATTCCTTCCCTTTCAGGGCCTGACAGAGTAATAGAGTTGGTCCCTTTAACTACAGTCTATTTCCTCCATAAAAACAAATCCACGTGTCATCTTCCTGTAAGAATAAAAATGGCAAAACAGTTCAGGCATTATAACTGGCCTACTTAAAAGCTACGCCATTATGAAACAGAAAATTTAACTGCATTGTACTGTCAGATCTACCACCAATGTAATTCCTGTCATTAAAAGGTGGCAGTCCCATAGGCATGTGCGTTAAGTGAACAACAAGTTAGTAGAAAGTAAAGGTACAGACAAAAATTATTCTGGCAAAGGGAAAAAATGCTTTTCTTAACACAGACTTTAAAAAGCCACTATCAAGTTGGCATAATGTATTGAAAAAAGAAATCCCCAAGCCCCACAGTTCTTGAATGATACGTAGCAATACATCTTTTAATACTGATGTAAGAAAAAGGTCTATTAGGATGACTCAAAAGGCCAGATTCTATTGTGTTAAAATAAGTATGAAACAGGGATATATTGATACTTACAGGTGTCCATCAATTATTAGGCAGCTGCTGAGTTTAACTAGTGACAGGTGGGGAAGAAATTAAGTGATCCAGTGTAATGCATTAAGGTTTAAATCGACATACAAAACTATACATCATTTCTGAAGAGACAGCAAACTCACATGTAATTATTTTAAAACAGAGTCTGTGGCTACATCTCTGTCTCCAAATAAAGAAACTACAAACGCATCTCTAAGACTTAATCCATACTGCTTTTCATTCCCCCGGTAGAGAAAAGTTTTCCACAACCTGCTAAATTCATCAGTGCATGCTCTTTAATGAACTCAAGAAAGTCACAGTTCAAGTGGCACCATGCTTACTAATTACAAAACACTTATGAAACATCTATTCTTTATAGTCTTAGTTATAAGAAATCCTAATCTTTTAGAGAGACATCCAATATAATTACAGTACAGTATATACAGAGTACAGAAATATTTTTCTAGGACAAAAATAAATAGAAAAAAATATGTAAACATCCTGAGTGAAATTCTGCTGCCAGTGAAGTCACTTACAGAACCAGAGATACAAGCACAGGCAGTACTTCACCCCTCTTTTTAAAGCATGTAGCAGTGCATATAACTTCATTCAAAACAGTTTAAAGTGCATACAACATTATAAAAAAAAAAGCTTCTGAAAGTTTTACATATGCAGATTTCATTCATATCTATTACGTCTCCTCAATCCTCTCTCTTCTGATTCAATGGCATCTTTGTTTAGCATTTCTTGGTCTTCTACCACATCTGGCTCAAACTGATGTACTTCACATTCATCATATAATTCATGCTCTTCTATTTTGTAATCATTATCAACATCCTCAAGCAAATCTTCATTACTGTCATCTTCTCTGTCATCCATTTCTTCCTCTTGAGAATGCTCAGCAAATGACTGAATGAGATCTTCAAGTTTCTCATTACAAATGTGGCTGACATCTTGTAATTCATTTAAAAAAAAACCAAAATGAAAGTTTAAATTACTAGAAAGGCTCCAAATTTCAGCATCAGTTTAGAAGTAGATTTTTTTTTTTATTTTTCTCTTTTATCAAGACTCAACTAATGGAAAAATCCCCCAGATTTCTTGTGAATCGTTCTTAACGTTTAAGATTTCTCTGGGACTACTATGCATCTCTTGGAAGTTTCCAGTTAAAACTAATATACAATTTGCTGGTTAGTGTATTATGCAAGCATGACCCACAGCCTCAGAGTTCCCCACCTGGGAATCCTCAGACTTAAGTTAGTCCAATACTAATAGAGTACTCAGGAATTCACATTCAAGAAGCCTGTTTTAACAGAGCAGAATGTGACTGGGTGGTCTATCCTAGTTCAATGTCTGTTAGCATCCATTCTTAAAAAAAAATAATCATGATGTACCAAAAGAATGATACTCCTCCAGAATAAAATGAATTCCACAGACATTACCTAAGATGCAAGAGCTGAGCATTATTACAGTAAGAACTGTTTATTCTTTTAAAATATAAATTACTTAGTTATCCATCCTGCTGGAAATCAAAGTACCTTTCATCTTGTTTTCTGATTTATCCAATCCACTTTCTTTCATCAGGCGTCTAATGGATTGGAGCTGTGTCATTATTTCATCCTTCTGCTCACAAGCTAAAGCATTAACACTAGGGAAAAAAAAAGACAGTTGTCAACAGCTGAAAGACTACCTTGGAAGTGAGTGCTTGATAATGCACAAGATTGGTATTTATCCATGGAATGAAATACTGCATAGTTAAGTTAGCAACACGTTTAAGTCAAGCTTTTCTTTGAGCACTGCCTCTTGGTAAGTGGGGAGCCCATCACATATGCCTACTAATAATCTGATCACTGAATTCTAACACTGGAGCCCCAACGGCCAAGGTCGAGTAATGCCTACTGAAAGAAACAATTATCCAAAATAATTTTATTTTTAGTAGAAAAATGCCTAATATAGAACTTCACAGTTTAGAGGCTTTTCTCATTTATTTCAGATTTTGTTTACTCTCTCTCCTCCCCAGCACTACTAGAAATCTGTTAGGCAATTTGGTTCAAATTTGTGGCTTAATAGTTTCAGCGCATATTAAGTTCATAAATACACTAAAGGAACAATCATTAAATTCTGCATGTTTTAAACTAGGCTTCATGAAGGATGTCAGTCTACATAAGATGGACTGTGTGGATATTTTTATTTCCAGGAGATGGGTAAGGCCATAGATTCTTAAGAAAAGAACACCTCTAAAACTACAAGGAGATTATATTATTTATTCCCTTGTTACACTACAACAGAGAAATTATATTTCCCCGAAACACACACAATCACTTCACAGGTTTGTTTCAAAACACAAAAATAAGCAGCTATACCTTGATAACCATTTTTTTTGTTCTAATTATATCAAAAGGAAGAAACTCTTTCTGCTACCAGAAATAGAATTCCCACAAGGGCAAATGCCACTGAGCTTAAGTATTTTTTTTTCAGTATTAGTCTCCTTGGTCAATATTAAAGTTTAACTTGTTAAGCCAGAGTAACGTGATTGTAAGTCTGAGCTTTTGCATTTATGTTTGGTGAACAAGACAGGAGGTGTCTATGGAAAAGATCGCAAACTGCAGAAGAGGTATTACCTGCAAAAGGCTACAGAAACAGTAAGTAATTAAAGAAGGTTTCTAAACACTGTTCCCTACCTATAAAGAACATTTTAAGGACTCTTTGTTAACATTTATGAGAATTTCAATTTACAGAAAACAATACTAACTGAGATCTTTTAGAAGCACTCACCAGTTTGACAGTGGATCCAACTGAGTCAATAAAGAATTTAACATTTTCTCTGTCTGTGCTAGATGCTGCTCCAGTTCTAAAAGCTGATGCTCTAACAGAAAACAAAGGCAAAACAAAAAAAAGGGAGGCAGAGGGAGGAGAGAGAGGGACGAAGGGGGGCAGGAAAGAGAGAACATTGCAAGAAATGTATTCACAATACCAAAAGGATATTAAATTTATATTTTTGGCTGGGCAGATTCAAAAACAGTTTTTTATCTGTAAAATTCTAGAATATGAAAAGCGAGTGGTGGAGGTAGAAAACAGAAGCCTTCAGTGAGAAGAAGTCCTTCTCACCCAATAACCTGTCTCCAATAGTGCCCAAACAGGACACCTTGGTAGAAACCGAGCAAGAATGTGGCTCTCACCTTCCCAGCCTCAAAAACTGTGCAGTTTCAAGACTTCCCAAGGTATAAGTAATGTATTTATACTTAATATACTGTCATGAATTTGCCCACTCACACCTCACAAATACATTCAATACTTAATGCACTAGAGTTGAGAGGACTAACTCTTAAAATACTACCAAACTTTGAAGAAGAATGCAACACACAAGGAGGTGAGTAGGCAGTGTAGCAAATCATTGCTGAACCCGATTACAGATCTGATGTACAGAGACACCAAATTAATTAATTAACTAAAAATGTGTCTATACAAGGGGGAAAAAAAAGTATGAAAACAGCTCAACTTTGATGTGCCATAACTTTTTCTGCAAAGGAAAGCCCACTTCTTGGCATGTGCAGAATAGACTGAATCAGACAGTCCAGAGTACTCTGTATCATGAAGAAAAAGATGGTGTCATCTATTTTGTCTCTTCTATAAACAGTTAGTGTTTTTGACAGGTCTCTAATTTGGCCCAGAAATTCAACGGTCTCTACAACTGTTTATCCATACTGTTCCACTACCAATACAGTTCAATTCTAAAGCAGATCATTATATCCTTCTAAAATATCCTATTAACTCTAAAGAATATTGTATCCTATTTAAACATCCTATTGTACTGAAGAAAATTGAACAGGTCTTAAGTGAGGAAAACATCGGACATTAAAATGCAGAGAACCATACTATATTACTACAGCTGTTTTAAAGAATATTACCATCTGGAGTTCTCAAACAAACCTCCAACAAATGTTTCAAACATGTAGAATAACAAAGTAGTTTTTTGTAGGTTCCTAACTGCATGTAAGTAACTTAAAAGATTGTTCTTGTTTAGCTAGACTGCACCAACAAAAATATGTAGCTTGTTCCAGCAGGAAATATGCATTTTTGGTGAATGTATGCATTCTGAATGGGTATCTTACCTGTTTCCTTTGCCTTGTCTTCTGTACTTTTTTCCTGTTTGGAGAGACTTTCTTCATGGGACTTCATCTTTAAGAAATACAATTGTGTTAAGAGACTTCATCACTATTTGTATATTAAAAATAAAAAGGTATTTAGAAAATTACTGAAATTAAATAGTAACCACAAAAATGTGCTCCATTAATGAAACTTTTTTCTGCCATGCCTTCTTCCTATTTTAAATTAACACTCCTGATTTTAAGCAACGACAACATGACTGACAAAAGTTGTCAAAGAAAGAAGTTGCTATTTCAACTCTGGTTTTCAAAAATGAACAGAGCAAATCTTCTAGCTTACTGTATCCAGTCTCCTATCATTAACTAGGAGGTAAAACTTCTTTTTTAAAGTAATAAAGATGCTATTGTGAGAGTGTTTACACTTCAATTCCACAAGCACAAGTGTAAAGTTGTAACACCCAAAATACTGGTTTTATGACATTGAAATCTTATTTACAACTTAATTAAATTTATTTTTAAAACCTAACGGGTCAGCCTCTATGTTCATCTTGCTAAGCTATTGTATTTTTCTCACATAGGAGATGATATGAAACTGACTATGGAAATGAAGATGCTGCCTCCAGCCCTGTTCAGGTTTAAGGTTTGTTTTTTTTCCCTGAAGGCAAGCAACAATGTTCTGGCTGCACTGTCAGCATTGCAAGTGCTGTAATATCTCTTACTATAAATAATACATATCAAGACTGATATTAAAAAAAAAAACCCACAACCGAAGAACTGATCATGTGTTCTTTCTTAATTTTCCAATGGTAGAAAAGGTATCACATTTCATGGATAAAAGTCTACATTGCAGCTGCATGACCAAATGAGAAGTCCAAATAAAAGGTCTAGGCTACTGCTATTCCATCTAATTGCTAATCTAAGACTGTTGCTCTGCAGGACTCATTCATCTCCTTCCCACATGCAATCTCATTCTGAAGAATGAAAAGAAAGTGAAATACTGAGGAGGCTTAAGTTACAGCCTCAGGTAACAGCACTCTTTAGGTTCTCAAATTCTTATCTGGAGGGGGATGGGGGAGGAATGGTGTGTGTGTAAGATTCGCACTTCAAGTGTCTAAAAAAGTCAGAAGCCTTCACAAGGAAGAATCAGATGTGCTATAATTTTAACTTTGGAGCTCACATTCAAAGTCAAACCGAGCAAGAAATGGCTTTTGCACAACCATATATGTAGGCTCAGAACTGGGGGAAAAAAAAAAACAAACCAGTTACATTTCCCTCTCATTTCAATGATTTAATGCTTTTCTTATGGCTTACCTTAAGAAATTTGTATGCTGCAAACACTCCCACTCCAAGAGCATACAACGGCATGAGGGTGAATGCTAACCCTCTACCATTTCCTCTTGTTCTCTCACTCTTTATCTCTTTTTCCATTGCATTTCTCATCTGTTGAATACTCTCATAAGTATTACTGTCAGAATTTCCTGGATTCAGGTGAACTTGATGAAGTGTCTGAGGACTACCTTAAAAAATTAAATTGAGAGAAAGAAGGCAAAGTTAGAAAGGAAATTAAGAGTCCAATTAGTTTCACAACTGGAATTACATTTTTTGCTTCTTGTGTGATCATCTTTGTTTATCGCTCTTCCAAGATGGTATGGTCAGCCCTGCATCCAAATAAAGTTACCAAAAAACATTAAAAACCACTCTTGCATGAATACAATGCAAAGATAAATCTAGGTAGCGAAGACTCTCAAACTAAGTTTCTTTAAGATGTAAGATTTAAGTTTCTTCCTTCACAGCAACACTCGCAAACCCACGGCAAATCACAGAAGAGTAGATGTAACAAGAAACAAATCTTGAAATTAAAGCATACTCAGAGAAACTACTGATAATGACAAGAACAGTTACAAATTAATATTTTTCCTCTGTAACAAAGGAGTTAAGTAGAAATGGAGTTGTCTAGTCCAATAAAAAAAAAAAAGTTTTGTTGAAGTACATATGCTGTGTTGCTGCTTTCATTATTTTGACAGTAAATTCAGTGTTATGTGGATATTCCCACAGGTTTAGAAGTGCTGTACCTCTGCAAATCAAATATTTAGCAGGAGAAGATTACACAACAGCAAAGAGATGCAACCTCGGAAGTTTGAAGTATTTTTGCATGTATTTTGCCTGCCTGAACAGGGAGCAGATGAAAGAACTGCCAGTGTCATTGCCCGACATAGGAATTAGGTTATTTGGTAGTTAAATCTGTGGTTCATGGGACATGCACATGAGAAACAGTGCTATCAGCTAAAAAATGCAGATGCTTGCAGAAACAGACAGCAGGTGATTGAGGAGCGTGAAGTTTTACACTGATGTCTCAACTGACTGCCTAGACTTATACTTTCAAATCCCTTTGAACATTTAGTTCATCATAATTTAATATATCAGAACTGAGTATAGGTAAACCAAGATTCACATTCTGTAAAAATTCCCCCCAAAAAGACCATTATGCAAATCACTCCTTGTCAATTAATATGAAACAGTGGCATTTCAAGAATTTACAGTAACATAACTCGAGTGCGCAACAGACGGCCACAGTCAGGTAGACAAAATAATTAACATTGTGACAACTTCCAGTGAAACAACTGGTTGGCTACAGCTTCTTCCAAACACAAGAGAAAAAGCAATCTAATTCTGCTAACCTAAGCTTGTACTTTGTGATAAGAGATCACAAATGCTGTTTTAGAATTGTCTAAAATGAGTTAGCCAGGAAAGTTTTTCAGACTTTCGGGGATGACCCTGACTGTATCGACATCTACTACCAGTTCTGCAGTCAAGTCGTGGCAGGCATTACTCCCACATGCCATTGATCAGTTTGCAACATGCGCATTTGGAGTAGACCTTTTATCTGTATGTTTGCTTATTGGAACTTAAAACAGAACTGGACAGTTAGACAAAACAAATTAAATGCCCTAGCTGATACAGGCAGAACTCAAGCTACTTTAATCATTTAATGCAAATTCAGACAGACATTCTCCTTTCAACACAATCAGGTTTAGACTTACTAAAATGGCACTAACTAATCTGGAAATCACATTTTATCTCACATATAGTCTTCCCTTCTTTCAGAATGTTTCCCACTGATTACTAGTTTTAAGTTTGCACTCACTCTTTTTTTCCTTACTTTCAGTTACATTTGTTTTTATTGTAAATAAGATTTACTAAAATATCTTATCGCACAGATGAAAAAAATTCCACAGGTCATACAAATAAGAACGTGGTCAAGGGGTACAACACCTTTCTGGCACAAAGGAATCCTAACAGAGTCTAATGTCCTGCACCAAGTTTATCCCACAGAAGAAACAGCAGAGTGAGTTCCTGGCCGAGCAGGAGAAAAGAAGAATCCAGATGGGTGAGAACAGCAGATCTGCCTGAAATTTATTTTACACAGTACTGGGCCGACACATCAGTAGAATCAGAGCCATGTGAAATGTTTCTTTTTTTAAGGTTTGGTTTTAAAAGAATGTGATCTATAGGAAATTACAGCTACCATAAAAATTAAAAGTAATCAAGCAAAACAGGCCAGACTACAGCTTATGAAGCACATTAAGTTCAAGATCAGATGGGAAGAATACGTTAGCAGCTCAAGCCTCACTTTTTCTGCCTTTGAAAGGTACTCCTGGGGAAACGCACAGATACATCATTTGGAGAATTACAGCAACTATCTATGCCTTGGTTTACAATGCCTTGGGAGGCATCATCAACGAGTCAGAGAGCTACCTCAATAAAGCAGGCTTTTTATTATTTACCAAAATGAAACTGGACCTTCGGACCTTGTGCTAAATCCTCAGCTGACGTACGCTGACATAGCTTAACATATATTTACACTACTCGAGCTTTAACAAGCATTAAGCTCTGTAGCCCATTCGGTGGTATCTTTTCTAAACAAGCACCTTGGACTCTTTCCAATGCACTACCTGACAGATCTCGTACGATTCTGTGCTAATGTTTACTAACAGGAACACTTGGCTTCCTTATTGCAGTTCATGTCAGCAGTGAACTTGCTCCTCCCTCCGACACCTCTCAGAGCTACTCATCTGTTAGAGTAACTAACTGTGCCCCTGCGGGCACTGTTCATCAAACTGCCCTGGTAAGATACGCTTCCAGAAACAGGGTGTTGCCGGCATTTAGAAGTAATTTTCTTAAGACAACACAGACAAAAACCGAAACAGTAATGAACGAGAAAAGCAGAACATCAAAGGGGGGTGGAGGGGTGGAAGGTTAAGGCGAGGAGCCGAGAGCCCAGCCGCCAGCTCGGCGCTGTGTGACAAGGCCTCCCCCTCACAGGCCGCGTAGAGCACCCAGCGCCTCCCGCCAGACGAAGCACGGCCCTCTCC
>VZSZ01008814.1:276950-306319 GCA_013398815.1 Ibidorhyncha struthersii
GGGGGCGGGGCCCTATAAGGCGAGGAGGCCCCGACAGCCGGGGCCATGAGGCCGGGGGTGGCGGGGGTGGCCTTGTGGCCGGTACTCAGGGCAGCAGCCCGACAGTCGTCCGCCCTACCCAGCATCACGGATAAGGGATTCGTTGAGGACTGCGTGCGCGTCCACAACGACCTCCGCACCAAAGTCCAGCCGGCCTCCAGCAACACGCGGTACATGCTAGCAACAGGCCTGGGGGTGCAGGGGTGGCTCCAGAGCCCCGCTGGGGGGGATGGGACAGCGGGACAAGGGGTCTCTTGGTGGTCCCTGGGTGAGGCAAGCGGGATGCCATCACTGGTTTGCGCTCAAGTGTCATCAGGTTTATTTGATAGGAAATACCGTAGTGAGCTGAGTCAGTTGTAGAGAGGTGAGTGTGCAAACAACAGGCATGCCGGGTGAGGATGCAGTGGCACGGGCCAGCGGAAGGTGGTCACATTTCACCCTCAGAAACGTTTCCTTTGGCAGAACCAATGGTCCAGCAGCAGGACCAATCCGTAAGAGTTAGGTTCTCCATCAAAAGTAGGGGTATGAACTGCGGTACTGGGGCCAAAAGGGATTTCTGGTGGCAGGGAGGAATCTTTGCTTGTCATAACCAAAAAACAACGCACTCGGAAAATTTTGCCAGAAAAGGTTAAACAAAACTGAGGAAGACCCAGAAAAAGTGGATGTTTGCTGTTTAGGTTACTTCATACCCCAAAAGGAAAATGTTGTGAGCAATGAGCAGCTAAAGGATGAGTACACTGAGGAAGGCTTGGACACAGGCACGTACTCGGGTACTGATAGCAAAGAGTGCCATTTGCTTGGGTGGATTTGAAGCCAGAATGGCAGATAAGGTGGTATAACCTCAGAAGTGAAGAAGCTTGTGAAAGACACCACACTTGGTTTTAAAATTACGAATAAAGGTATGCATGTAGAAATATGGTTAGAGAAAAACTAAAGGTCTTGGGGAGAAAACAGTATCAGCAGCCAGTGGAATTGCTGTAAGGTCTGCGCAGAGGCTGAGAGTGAACTGAAATGTGCAAACACCAGTGAACCTAAGCAATAAAAACACAGGATCTTTTACATAAGACATAAAACTAGGTACTTTAATGGTAGAAGAAACTTGCTGAAAAAGTTGTGACTGGAAGACAAATACCAAAGATTGTTCATGTTCAGGAATCAAGTTTGGTTAATGGTGGCAGACTGCAAAGAAGTAAGAGGTAGCAGAATGAGTTACTGGCCAAACATTGACATGTTTACCTCATGAAGCTGTCTGTAAAATGCTCCAATGTGTATTTAAAGCTTTACCATGGGAGGAGTAATCATTTGTTTCTGGAGGCTCTCTTAAAAATACTTAAAATATTTATACACCTGAATCTACAGTTGCTTTGCATTTCTAATTTGAATTAATTTCTATAGAAATAGAAAATAGAAATCCTTAATGACCTGTTCAACAAAAAAAAAAAACAAAAAAATCATGTTTAATTAATGTGACAGTAATTTCATATCTGAAAGTAAAAGTGCATTTCAAACATCTTTTAAGTTGCTAGCAAGTTCTTTGGCAAAGCTAATTTTCAACAGTGAAGGGGAAAAAACTCGTCTAATGAAATCAGTTTGTATTTCTGTGCTGCAAGGGGAGAAGTCAATGAAAATAAAACACAGGTACTTGCCTAAATAGGGGAGGGTATTTCTTTGTGAAAGTCCAGCATGTGATATCTATCTGTATTTTATTGCCCGACTGGTTTTATCTGTTTGTTTAAGATCTGATTGTAAGTTAACATTGCACAACTATTTCTCCTTTCATGTTTTGCAGACTTGGGATGCAGCTTTGGTAAGAACTGCAAGGGCATGGGCAAATAAATGCATTTTTGAACATAATGTATACTTAAGTAAGAAAAATCAGTGCCATCCTAATTTCACATCTATTAGAGAGAATATTTGGGTTGGAAGTCATCAAGCATTCTGTGTTGCTGATGCCATTAAATCGTGGTATGATGTCAGATTCTATACTTTCACAGTGCAGAAATGTACTAAGGTTTACCTTACATTCGGGTAAGAGTTATCTTCAGTAAAATGTCCCGTATAGTGCCTACCAGATGGATCAGTAGGGGCTGTAAATAATACAGAGTTCTATATACAGTTTGTAGTGGACAGCTTATTGTCTTCTGTAATCTCAAGCAATGGCTGTACTGCCGGTTAGCACTACACTGGTTCACTTCTTTGTCTTGTGTAATAATCTGTTCTTCTTGTCCACAGGATTGGCCTCACTGAAAGCCTCACTGCTCGTTTCATTGTATCAATACTACATGAACTTTATAAAATAGTCATTGCAAGTTGTCTAGCTGCAAAGCCACACAGTTCAAAATTCTGTAAGTTTGGAGATGCGGTTTGAAAAAATCACAGTAAACACAGAATGTCTGTGGGTACTCTTTAGTGGAAATGTTAACAAAAGGAGAAGATCCAGCCAAAGTAAACTGTATTCTTTACAAATCTTGTAAAAAAAAAAAAAGAAGGGGAAAAAAGAGCATCGACAACAAAAGAGGCTATTTATGATATATTTCTGATTTCTTAGTGGTAATTCTGACAAACAGTTCTGCTGGGAAAGTAAAGCTTTTCTTTAAGCATGGTATTTTAAATTGATTTATTCATTCCCACGTTTAAAAAATAAGCTTTGCAGTGGAATTAGTTTCATCAATGAGCAAACACGTAATATTTCACTGATCTAAACCAGACAATAATTTTAGTGTCAAGTAGATCTTACCTAGTAAAAGTGACTAATTTCTTATCTCATTATTCAAAGATGCTTAGACTGCTTTCTGTGCAAACTATGGATGAAAATACTGTGGAGTACACTTACAGTGAAACTGTTACCGGACACAACTGCAAGGTTCTTTTTGAGTAGACTTTGGATTGTGAAAGTTACCAAAATCATCTACAAAACATTTTCTGTTTGGGACTTTTTGCCTCTCTTTTTATGTCTTTCCTCACATAGAATCATAGAATCGTTAAGGTTGGAAGGGACCTATAAGGTCATCGAGTTCAACCATTAACCTAACCTGACAAAACCACTTCTAAACCATATCCCCAAGTACCACGTCTACCCTTTTTTTAAATACCTCCAGGGATGGCAAATCCACCACCTCCCTGGGCAGCCTATTCCAATGCTGGATAATCCATTCAGTGAAAAAATTTTTCCTAATATCCAACTTAAACCTCCCCTGGCTTAACTTGAACCCATTTCCTCTCGTCCTATCACTTTTCACCAGGGAGAAGAGGTCAGTCCCCATCTCTCTACAACCTCCTTTCAGGTACTTGTAGAGAGTGATAAGGTCTCCCCTCAGCCTCCTCTTCTCCAGGCTAAACAGCCCCAGTTCCCTCAGCCATTCCTCATAAGACTTGGCCCCCAGACCTCTCACCAGCTTTGTTGCCCTTCTCTGGACACGCTCCAGCACCTCCAGGTCTTTCTTGTAGTGAGGGGCCCAGAACTGAACACAGTACTTGAGGTGGGGGTCTCACCAGTGCCTATGTCACCTCAAGTGTTAATTCTTGTTTCCTGCCTGTGGTTCTGCCTGTAACAAACTCAAAAGCAAGGCAGGAGGATTTAAGTTTTGCTGTTTATTGGGTAATACATCTTTAGAAGATTACAACTAGACAATACCTTAGGAAAGTACTTTTCATTTTTCTCTGGCAGAATAAATGATAAACAGTTATGTAGCAAGGTGGTTCCTACCATTTTTAAATTTGCTCTTCAGCCTTATATGCTTAGAATTCTGGAGGTTTTTGCACATTTCTCTTGGAGTGATGTTCACTTTTAAGCTTTCTTTCCTCTGATTAATACTGCTCGCTCCTTTCTCATCACACATAGTTAAGTCATATCAACGCATCATGCATTTCAGGCAGTATTCCAGGCAGAATTAGAAAGGAAACTAATCACTGGGAAAAACAAGTGGATTACATGTGTTAAACACCAGTGAACATGTAGAAGTACATATGTTATCAAAGTTGATAATCAAAGACCATGCATGATCCAGGAGCCATCATGGTCTTGAAGGCTTAGACACAAAATTGAAAATGAGTAAAATTTACAAATCATAAATGGATAGGCTGTGTAGACCCACGAGGACACAGAAATCTCAAAGTGGTGGAAATCTCAAAAAAATAGGTGAAGCTGTTATATAAAGGCCCCTGAAATGCTTAGTCCTTAATCCAGGATTCAGGTAACACCACATTAAGATTCTTTTCGAAGAAATGTTGTGTTTGTTGAACATAACCATTTCTTGCAGTTATAATTAAAGAGATACTTTTGGGGATGTTAAAATCAGTTTGTCAGTCTGAGGCCTGTACTTTTCGTACCAGTGGGATACTGAGAGTACTCCACTGTGTCTTTTAAGTTTTCCAGAAGTGGAATGTATGATCATCCAGATAGTCTAGGTATATAGTTAAACATTTTTACCTGAATTCAGTACAGTTTGGTTACTCATATGCAGAAAGTATAGGACGAATCTCCCAAGAAAAAGCAGATATCTGAACTGTAAATGATAGTAAACCATCTTCTCTTAAGTATGGCAGATAACACTCGGTAGTCTGAAAGTGTGTAGTGCTAAAGCTTTCAGACTTAAATTTACAGTAGTAATCAACCAGACCACTTCTAGCACACAGGAAAAGCCCTTCTTGTAGATCTGAGTTATGAATGTTAAAATTAGTTAAAGGAGCTATTGGGTAATTGCCACTAATTTCCCTTTTGTTCCATGGGATCTACCCCTGGATCATAAAGTCAGTGACTTTTACTAAAATTGTCCTGTAGGAGATTCTGGAAACTTACAGCATAGGTCACTTCATCTTGAGGGGTGAATATTTAGAAGGTCATCTTGAAAAGCTCACTTACCAGGAATTTTTTTAAACACGTAAAAAGATCCGAAGTTGAAAATGAAACTAATATGTAGGATCTCTGAAAATAACAGAAACTTACTAGATATTAGACTAAGTTACTATCGAGTGTAGTTTTTAATTTATTTTAAACCCCTTTTTTTTTAGGTTGTTTGGGACTATTCATATAAAATAGGCTGTGCTGTTACTCTGTGTAAGGAAGTTGCAGGAATACGAAATGCAGCAAATTTTATTTGCAACTATTTGCCAGGGTAGGTTGCTAGTTTAAATGTTAAAAAAATATGAAAGCAATTAGAATGACATTTAGCTGAAAGTAAATTGGGTTCTTTATTTATTGGTAGTCTTGTAAATGTAATCGGAGAAAATGATGGTTGTCTAGTTCAGTTATCAAGAGAACCATAAGCATTATAACATGTACTTGCTTAGCTTTTTAATCTGCTGACTTTAGTGATAAATCTCATTCTGTGCCAGTCTTAAGCAAACAAATCCCAAACTTGGTTCATGCTCCACTTCATTGATTTCTTTTTCAAATGAAACAGAAGAGATGAGGAAGTTGCTGCAGGCAACTGCTGTCAGAGCTGGAATTACTTCTTGCAGTTTTATACATTTTTTAATTATACTTTAGCTTTTTACATTCTATTTCTTTTTTTTCCCTCTTAGAAATGATACAAATAATAGCACAGGTGTTAGGTCAGTTGCTTTTCCTTTGTAACTGAGTAAAATAAAATTACATTATCATTTCTGGTCTATTTAATAGCTGTGATTACGCCAAATGTTATTTAAGCTTTAGAAAACAGTAAATGATCGATGCAAGAAAAAGCTGACTGCACGTGTGATTTTATATTTAAATTGATATTCTGAAAAAAACACAGGCCCTGCTGCTGCTGCTGCACCTGCACAGACCCAGTGCTGTTCCTAAAGCAGGAGAAGTTTGAAAACACAGATGCACCTAGTTGTAAAATACTAGGTTGTGTCTCGTAATAATGTATAGTCCATAATCAAGCATGTACATATGCAGTCTGTCATTTTTAAAACATACATAGCTTGTGAGCTTGCGTGAAAACTGTTTTCTCTTTTTCTTCTAGCAAACCTGGGCCACTGTTGGGGAGGTGAGTTAGTCTGAACTAAAAAATTCATTGAGCCCTGTCCATCTCTCTCCCTGTATCCCAAAGCTGGACTTGTACTTGAATTGTTATTTGGAAGCTTGCTGGGGTATGGAACATTGTTGTTTTCTTCTTAAAATCTGAACTAAAATGTTCCAGTTGCCAGTGCAGAATAATGACTAATTGACATGGTCTGTAAAGCCTTGTCACTTGAGACTTTTCTAATCTGCAACAAAATAGCATGTTGGTTCGCTGTGCTGTTCTGCACATCGTGGAGAACGGGTAACTAAGCTGAATAGCTGTCTTAAGATGAGGTCCAATATGCCATTGTGCTTCTGTCCACTGCTTGATACCAAGAACGCTGATATCTACATCACCACAGAAGCAAGTGGAGTTAGAGCAGACTGACCATCTTCTAGCAGCCTTTTCCCTTCCTAAACTGACTGGAAAAACAAGTAAACCTTAACCTTGCCACCAGTCATCACCACACTTCCAGGTACTGGAGCAGCCTTTTCCAGCTTGACCTTCATGACTTCTGGAGGTTTGGACCCGTAGTGCTTAGTTACCCTGCTAGATAGCAGTTTCGCTTCAGAGTTGAGGATGCACCAGTTTAAGGACCACCTCACCAAAATGACATGTAGCAGTTTTACAGCGCAGTCCTTTTATAGACCTTTTCTGAAGGTCTGTTGCTGGGACCATCCATGTCTGACATGCACAGATTATCCTTCCCCCCATGTAAAAAGAAGCATACAGTACTTTAGAATGTGCCCTGTCCTGTCATTGTTCTCATACTCAAAGCCATATCCTTGCTACCAGGCTCTGTTCATCGTGCTGTTCTTCTCATGTCTTCTACCTGCCTTCCTCTTGATAGGTGAATCTTCATCTATTATGTCCAAGAAAACTTTGGCTCTAAGAGGAGCCTCAAGATGGTCCTCAGTATTCTGTTTGAAGGGTAGCCGAATCTTAGAAATGCCCTTGAAAGGGTCTTGTAGGATGCCACATAGCTTACTGGACATTATTCTCAACCGTCCTAGGGAACTTTCCCAACTAGTCTCTTTTTTACCTAGTTTTTTTCATTTACCTAGGGTTTGTTTCTATTTTGGCTCTTCACTTTCTGCACCATAGGCAAAAAGTCCACGCTAGAAAAACTGAACGCTTTCTCACATCTCACTCTCATTTCTGGTAATCATGGCTAAAGGCAAAAAGCGTAAACAACTTGGTGAATCCTGAAGGGAAGACTAGATAGATACTGTGATGATTTATCACTTTGCAAGATTCTATATCAGTTGCAGCTACCAGGATGACTATATTACAAGATGGTTAGACATACCAAATACCATCACAGATAGATGGACTATAGAATCATAGAATCTTTTAGGTTGAAAAAGATGATCAAGTCTAACTGTTAGCCTAGCACTGCCACGACCACCACTAAACCATGTCCCTAAGCACCACATCTACTCATCTTTTAAGTACCTTCAGGGATGGTGACTCAACCACTTCCCTGGGCAGCCTATTCCAGTATTTGACAACCCTTTTGGTGGAGAATTTTTTCCTAATATCCAATCTAAACCTCCCCTGGTGCAACTGCATTTCCTCTTGTCCTACCACTTGCTACACTCACCTCGCTACAACCTCCTTTCAGGTAGTTGAAGAGAACGATAAGGTCTCCTCTGAGCCTCCTTTTCTCCAGGCTAAACACCGGTTCCCTCAGCTGCCTCTGATAAGTCCTGTGCTCTAGACCCTTCACCAGCTTTGTTGCTATTCTCTGGACACGCTCTACCACCTCAACGTCTTTCTCGTAATGAGGGGCCCAAAACCGAACACAGTATTCAAGGTGCAGCCTCACCAGTGTCGAGTACAGCGAAACAATCACTTCCCTCGTCCTGCTGGCCACACTATTCCTCATACAAGCCAGGGTGTTATTGGCCTTCTTGGTCACCTGTGCACACTGCTGGCTCGTATTCAGCCAGCTGTTGAAACTCCCCCGCGTCCTTTTCTACCAGGCAGCTTTCCAGCCACTCTTCCCCAAGCCTGTAGCGCTGAATGGGGTTGTTGTAACCCAAGTGCAGCACCCGGCACTTGGCCTTGTTGAACCTCGTACCATTGGCCTCAGCCCATTGATCCCGCCTGTCCAGATCCCTCTGTAGAGCCTTCCTACCCTCAAGCAGACCAACTCTCCCATCTGACTTGGTTCCATCTGCAAACCCGCTGAGGGTGCACTTGATCCCCTCATCCAGACCATTGATGAAGATATTAAAGAGAACAGGCCCTAGTACTGAGCCCTGAGGAATACCACTTGTGACAGGCCACCAACAGGATTTAACTTCATTCACCACAACTGTCTGGGCCCAGCCATGCAGCCAGTTTTTTACCCAGTGAAGAGTACACCTGTCCAAGGCATGAGCAGCCAGTTTCTCCAGGCGAACACTGTGGGAAAAGGTGTCGAAGGCTTTAGTAAAGTCTAGGTGGAGAACTGTTGGGGTTTGAGGTAAAATAGAACCAATTGTCTTTTCAGTAATTTTACTTTTCAGTTAAGCCTCTTCTAACTCTCTGAAATTAACGGTATATTCTTCAGACAGTGTCTGCTACCAGGGTGATAAGGCCAGATGTTTGTAGTTAATACCGAAGAATGGTATGCAGAGAGACTCCTGCTTATACTTACTGCTATAACACCCAAGGGCAGCTAACTTTATTATTTACCCTGTTGGAGGGTCAGAAGCAGAAGCGTGTAGAGGGGTCCCACCTGCAGGGAGGAGCGGACAGGAAAGGTGACCCAAAACTGGCCAACAGGATATTCCATCTGCCTCATGCTCGGTATAAAAGCTGAGGGATCAAAGGGTCAGCTCTCTTTCTTCAATGGCCGACGTCTGAGGAGGACTACGTCTGTTTGTCTGCCTTTGATCCCAGTCCATGCGTTCCTGAATCCAGATCTGGAATCCGGTTTCCATCTGTCACTGAGTCCAGTCTGGGACTTTCCCAGTGCCTGCCGGTGATCCTGGGAGCTCATATACCGGGTTTTGTATGTACTATGTATATTTCATTATTTTCTTATCAATATTATTATATTTTCTTTTTTATTATTATTCTTTATTACTAATATTTCATTAAAGTAGTTTAGTTTCTTTTCCAAGACAGTGATAGAGGACCGCGGTGGCTAGTCAGTAAAGCGGCAAATGAAGATCACTGGAAGTAAATATGACGTGATACACATGGGGGGAGAGGCAGTCACCTATAAAACCATGGAAAATGTCAGCTTGATACTCAATAGCTGTCAGAAGCAAATGAAACGGTGGTAATGATAAATTATTACATTTAAAGAGCAAATAATGTCACTTTTTATGGAGACAGTCTTTTGGTTTCTGTGGCCTAAACCAGCAAGACAAGTGAAATTAAAGCCTATATGATAGTCTCCCATATATTTTATTTCATTTAAGTAGCATAGCCTTCAGAAGCCACCTGAAGTTCCTTGTGAGAGTGACTTTTTTTCTCTTTCCAGTAGTTAATTTGTGCCTTTTTTCCCTACTCCTTATACCTTCTCAATGAGGCAGCACTCTACAACCTAGGTGTTAAGCAATCTGTAGATAGCTAGATAGATAGATGTACTTATTTGTAAAGACAAGATAGGGCTTCTTGGAGAAAAAGGCAAGGCCTTTAGTCTCTCTGGATCTGTGACTGGGAGTTCTATCAGTCTTCTCAAAGAGGATTTCACAGAGGATTATGAAGTGTGTGAAGTAGCAGTGTAGTTATCACTTAGAGTGGAAGCCTTTGATACCAAGAAGGACTAGCTGAATTGCAGCTCAGGCAACATGTATCTTCTTTGTATTGCATTCCTGCTATTGAAACCTGCACGGTCACCACGTGGGTCTGCTTTCACACCCTTATAAGGCATTATGCTCTTGCCAGAGCTTCTAGAAGAAATGCTTTGTCCTTCAGTCTTTCTTATTCTGGATACTGAGACCTTTTTTAATATAACCGTGTGGGCTCTTGTTTGGAGTCACCTATGCTGTGTATGACTGTATGGACAGTGACCCAAAAGATATGTTAATTAACCTGTAACTTTTTATTTTTGAGATATTTATATATGCGTAGAGAGAATCATAGAATGTTTAGAGTTGGAAGGGACCTTGAAGATCATCTAGTTCCACCCCCCCTGCCATGGGCAGGGATACCTCCCACTAGACCAGGTTGCTCAAAGCCCCATCCAGCCTGGCCTTGAACACCTCCAGGGATGGGGCATCCACAGCTTCTCTGGGCAACCTGTTCCAGTGTCTCACCACCCTCAGAGTAAATAATTTATTCCTAATATATAATCTAAATCTACCCTCTTTTAGGTTAAAGCTGTTACCCCTCGCTCTATCACTACACTCCCTGATACAGAGTCCCTCCGCATCTTTCCTGTAGGCCCCCCGTTAGGTACTGGAAGGCCTATTATTCAGTCTGTTAACAACCCTCCTGCTCTCCTGTGAGAAGTTCAAAACTTCCGCTCAATTCTTGGTATCAGAAGATCCCTATTCAATTTTATTACTGCCTGGACTGCATGTCAGGGCATGTGGTTTCAGTACACCACTGTAGATGCTGCTGGGATAAAACTCGGGCCAACAGTATGCCTGTGGGCAAATGTATACAAAAGACATTTCAAAGAAGAATAGTAGCAAGTAAGTCACAGACGATCTTTTGGGGTGTTCTTGTCCCTCCATCTTGTACAACAACATTATATCAACACTTACATCTATATGTCTGGTGGGTAGGTCTTGTTTATAAATATAGATGATACAGGGTGTAAATACAGACTTAGAATCCTGAAAAAATTATCACAGGTCTTGGTGCATATTATCTCCTTTGAGGAATGTCCACAGTGCCCACTGTGGAGGTTAGTAGCATGACAAAGCTAACTGTAATAGTCCAGTAAATCTGCCCCTGTGTTCCCAGGATTAGGCTATGAAACATAGCATTGCTTCATCTTCTTGAATGGATGCAGCATAGACTGGATACTGTGTTTCCCATTACTTAGTATAGCATAGGTGCCAGGATGATGGTATCTGCATTGTCATTTTCAGCAGTTAGATGTATAAGAAGCCTTTCTGAGAATGTGCAGTGTTAATCTGCCTGTTACTGCAGGCTGATCTGTATACTTAAACACTTTGGCTCCATTTGGGTGAAGTACTTAAGCATGTAAGGATCCCACTGTCTTCACAAAGACTGAATACTTACTCTTGGACATCCACGTTTTGTGGAATAAAAGTTCTGTTTCTCAAAAATTCAGCAGTAAGTAGCTCACAATATTTCTTTTTCTTTGCTAAATAGTTTGTTTTAAGCTATTGGGGAGTGTGTCAGTTTTAAAATTTTCCACTCTAAAATACTCATTTTTCCTCAGTTAAAACCAACCTCCACCCAGAACATTCTGGTTTAGTAGTTCATATACCAATGTAAAATTTGAATAACAAGCCTAAGTATTTTCCCATAAGAAAAATAATAGCTTTTTAAGATTATTTTCTTTCACAGGGACAGAACAATGAAAATGAAAAGAAGGAAAATTATTCTGATGTTTTTATTGAATTGTCAGCAATTCATTGTACTTTCAGTGTATTTACTTCAACAAATTATTTAAAATTATGTATAAAAGTTTTCTTTTTCGTTTGTAGTGGTAATTTTCGAAGAAGACCATATATAGAAGGAAAATCATGCAATAATTGTGCAAAAGGGGACACCTGTGAAAATAAACTGTGTAGTAAGTAAAACCAAATGTAAAATGCAATATGTAAAAGGAAAAAATACAACCACCTATTTGATAAAGAATGTTGCAAGCTTTGTTTTACTCCTCGATGATACTCTCTCAGGTCCAGTTCACAAGTAAGTTAAAACTATTGTTAAGGCTATTTACATTCAGGAAACAAATAGATAGTTCATATTTTACTGACTCTGGGTCTCAGTGATCATTATGAAGTCTTCGTTTGATTATAGACCGCCATAATTCAGGATTGTAGTTAAATGTATTGTTTCTCTTGCACTCTGAGATTCTGATGAGTTCATCAATCATACCAAAAAATCATCATCTAGCTACACTTTTCAAAATAGCCTTTAGCAGCAACTCTTGAGTAGTCTCAGAGGCCTTCAGAAACTGCAAAGCTACTAATCAGTTGTATTTAGTCTAAAATACTTAAATTGCAGTTACTGAGTCCATTGTGACTGTTGTAGCCACAGCAAAATTATATTCAAGCATCAGTATAGCTAGTGCTTATACACTCTGTGAGCAGTCACAGTAACTGTGAGAAAATTATTCTGGGTCAGTAATTCTTGTTAGAGTTGTAAAAGAAATTATTCTCAGAGGCGCATTGTCTTTCTCACCTGGTTATGTCTGTGGGAAAAGGGACTGCATACTGATTAAATTCTCTAGCTATAAAGGATTTTCCCCATAGCAAATAGGATTCATTCCTTAAACTGGGTAATTCTTTTAACTCAAGAAAATGAATTAGAGTCATGAATTGCTAAGTATGCATCATATTTTGATGGAATGAAACATAAGAGACAGCAGGTCATCTCTCTTCAGAAAGCTCTAGACCTGACAACTTCCACCTGCTAGGAAGTCACAGGCTGGAAGTTTCCTATGGCTAAAGTTAGGACATACGTTTTTAAGTTTCATTTAATAAACTGGGAGTAAGGCTTGTGGTTTCTGTTTAACAGTTAGTTATTATATTTGCTCAATATATGTGTTTGTGTAGCTTTAAAAACATTCAGCAGTCATGTAGGTCTTAATTTTTAGGTAGCAGACACCTCTGAAAAATAGAGACAAGGAATACCAGGTTATCCTGATCCCAGGATTAGCCCCACTTAGGAAACAGTCTGTCTCCCATTCTCATCCATAAAATTGTATTTGATAGTATTTACTAGTTCATGTGTATATTCTGAATATTAAACAGTATTTATTATTCTCAGAAAGACAAAGGAGAGGGGGTTCAAACTGAAAATAAAAGGGCTGTATAATAGTCCCTCTCCCCCATCCATGTCATTGTTATAAACAATAATAGCTTTATGGAAACATTAATATCAGGAAGTATTTGTTTTAGTTCTTAGCAAAATATTTCAGGTTTTATTTTTAAGGTTTATCAATGGGAATTCTCAGAGTTTTTCAAATTCTGTTGATTATAAATCTGATGAGTTTGTTTTAGCTGTCTCATAAAGATTTAAGGAGAGAGAAATCATGGCTGGCTGGTAAAACTGTTTATTTTTTCCCTTTTTCCGGGAAATCCAGAACGTGATAAAATTATCTGTACGTATTACAATTTTACACTTCTACTTATATTCCTCAGTTACTTTAAATGTATGTACTCCCAATAAAACTTAAATGTATATGCTTATTTACAGATTATTCAAGATGGCACCCCCTTGGGAGTTCAGAATTGTATGCAATGAGGCTTGTATCACTGTTCTAGTTTTGAGACCATTGCTGATGTTTCTTGCTTTTGTAGCTGTTTATTTTATTAAAATACACTTTACAAACATGCCTATGTCCACCTAACAGGATTTGAAATACATACTATCTTCTGAAGGTACTTGCTAATGAAGTAAGCAAAAAAGTCATACTGACATGTCATTAAAGACAACTGTTTTGACAATGATTTTGTTGCTATTATTTTATGCTCCTTAGAGAAAGCTAACATGCCAAAAAAAGTGAAGTTATTTGTGAATAAAAACCCATATTGGGAAAATACTAAGCTAAAGATGGTATCTGGTAAGTTTTGGAGCCTTATTTTTAAATACCAAATTTCCCAAAACTGTGTCATTCTCTGTTCCTGGAATTCAAACAGAAAAGTATGTGTCAATTAAACAACAGTTACAATCCATACTAAGCCAGTATTTGAAATCACAGTTGCTTAATTTAGATGCCAAGAGAAAGCTAGCATATTATGTATCCAGTCCTGTTTCCTAGAATGACAGAATGTTGTAAATAAAATGGCATAAAGTAAGGAAGAAGTTGTAGAAAGATGGTTCTTCAGAAGTCTGGATGTTTGTGAAGTTAGTACAACTTTGTATTTATAAACTAATGCATTTATTGTTTCTCATTCAAAATGTAAAGCTTTAGATTTACTATTAAGTATGTTGTTCCTAACTCCCTCTAAACCTTGTGTTTAATTTTATATTTTTTATTCCTTGTTTTAATGCGTACCATTACTTACACATAGGGTGTTTCCTGTTTTGTAAGCATTACAAAGTTTTAATAATAAATTTTCTTTACTTAAGCTTGAAACTTGCTCAGGTCTATTTAATCAACACAAATTTTAGTCTTCTATATCCAAGACTTGAAGTCTTTCATTAGTATGCTTTGACTTCACTTTCTCCAAAAGACAGATGAAATTTATACAAGAATCTGAAGCTTTTTTTCTCACTAGTATAGCAAACTAGATTTTTTACCTGATTGTATTTTGTCTTTTCTAGTGCATGCCAATATGACTGTGTGAAAGTTCATTTCTATTAGGTAATGTTTCACCATTATTGTAAAATGTAAAAATTAAAAACCACACAAATTCTGCTATTTTTTCAATGTTCAGAACTCAAATTGAGCTTACAGGAAGCTTCTGTGAGTTCAGCTTCAGGAACTGATTTGCCTTATACTTTCTTTCTCTGTGTGTGACTGACAATTTAGGTCTAAACCAGTCCAATTTATTATCTATATCTATACTGATAATTCCATTGATTATATAAAAAACTCTTATTATAAAAGTCTCAAAGAAAATAAGATAGATCTTGAAGATTAATTTAAAATTAGGCATGGGGTAGCTATTTCTTCTGGAAGTTTTCTAATCTAAAATTACTAAAATACAGAACATATTTTTCAAATACAAGTTATATTATTTAAAACTTGGAATATACTCTCAAAGCTAGAAGCCTAATATTATATACCTAAAACCATAAATAGGTGGCTCCTACATAGAAAATTGTGCCGTATGAAAGTTCCTGAGCAGCAGCCTTTCCCATTGGTTTATCTTGAAGTTGCTGATATTCACTATATCTGAAGATAAAATCATTATTTAGATGCTTTATTAGGGTTGAAAAGTTTACCTCAGTGCTAAATTTCAGACATCTGTAAGGAAAAAAGTTTCCTTAGTATCTGAATGCAAAATTTGGTGCTACAATAAAGCTCTTTCAAGTTTTAATGTGTTCATATTGCATAGTTTTAGGGTGCTGCTTTTTTACAAACACCCCCCCCCCATTTATGTTCAGTTATTAAAACATAAGTTTTCCTGCTTGTACCTGTGACAACAGCCCAGAAGAAATTCATATGTAACACAGTAATTCCTATCCCTAAGAATAAGCGTCCTTCTTTTCATTTAGTAACTCCATTACCGTTAGGACTGTAACAATCAGCGTATGCCTTGCAGAGAAGGCAGAGTTGAAAAAGAGCTCTGCACTCTCCCAAAGCTTTAGAAGAACCGTGGTTCCTACTGCCCGTATTTATGCCAGGCTGATAGTAGGCCTTTTATCAGTTTTAGTGTTTTTCCTGAGCTAAGCAGTGTAGAATTTGCAGCACTGAATGATGTGCAGACAGTGATGCCATCAGATCCTGTTTCAATAAAGGTGGTAGTCTTCCATCCGTGAAAATATTTTTTCATTCTGCTTTCCTGAACTTGTGATACTGGGTTTCTGTCCTCAGTGCTGGTTCTTGTGGTGTCCACACAAAATACATACAGTTTGCCACATTCCCCAATTTGCTGTCTTTGGGAGGAAATCTATGAATGGCTGAGAAGATAGTTCATTCCAAGATCCCCTTTTTAGAAGCAGTATGGATGTGGACTGTAATGGTTTGCTGTATCTTCTCTCAGGAGATTCCTGAGTACTACTATGAAATAATCCAATAGTATTGTAGCAGTTCTTGACCTTTCACACTTCCATACTGCTGCCATGCACCACCCATTTCTGGTGTCATCCTGTGAAAAGAGGCTTAGGATGGACAGCAGAAAAGCCACCTCATTTTTCAAATCCCTTGAATTTAAAAAGAAACAAATGTGACACATGATAGTAATTTAAGTTCAAGAAATTTAAATAATGTGTGAAGGGCAAGGAAGGTAACCAGAGATCCTGCCCAGCTAGGCACATACTTGTATTCTATAACAAAAGTCCTGTATCTGTGGCGTTGAAATCATGCTAAGTCCTTTGTCCTGCACAACCCGCTGAAGCTTTGGCTCCATCAAGGAATCACAGAATGGTTGAGGTTGGAAGAGACCTCTGGAGGTCATCTGGTCTAACAGCCCTGCTCAAGTGGGGCCACTTAGACCTCATTGCACAGTCCCATGTCCAGACGGCTTCTGGATGGAGACTCTGCAGCCTCCCTGGGCAACCTGCACCAGTGCTTGGTCACCCTCGCAGTAAAATGTTTCCTGATGTTCAGGGGGAACCTCCCGTGTTCCAGTTTGTGCCTGTGGCCTCTTGTCTGTCACTGGGCACTATTGAAAAGAGCCTGGGTCTTGTCTTCTGTACACCCTCCCTTCAGGGCTTTATATGGTTCAAGAGGCTGTTGTCCTCCACAGCGCTATTACTGCCTATCCATCTTCCCTTCACAATCTTTAGCAGAGCTACCACCAAAGGGAAGAGCCAGCCTTGGGTGAGTGCTTCACAACTAACCTTATCCTTCGGTTGAGGGAAGGCAGTGAAACAGGCCATCCTCGAGGGGAAACTAGGTGTGATAAAAGGCCACCTTGACTGGCAGGAGGTGGCACTGCGGGAAAGAACACCCTACCAACCTCTTGTGCTTTGGTTCAATGATGTCCTGGTACTTTGCTGAGAGAATGCAGCACACAGTGCAGTGTGATTTTGCTCAGGCTAAGGGGCATAGATGCAGTAAGCAGCACTGTACAAATTCTCCTAACCAGAACTACAGTAAAACTACCTGCAGTCCAACCATATACTGATGGTCTCCCCTGTTAATTGTGAGGCTGTTTACAGCCTCATTGTTACAAAATAATTCCAAGATTTTTTTAGCTTTTAATAAATACAAAATAGTTTATTGCAAAATAATTCCTGTGGAAATCCCGTACCACCACCATCCTTTAATTTTAACCTGTTTTCTGCCCTGAGGTGAGACTGTGTAACAGAAGAAGCAATGCATGTCAGAATATTAGTTTATTCACAGGTCTGGAATCACAAGTGATCTTGCAGCTGCCGAACCCTGTGGACAGAACAAGAATACCCAGCAGATCCACCCCCGTTTGTTCAGCTGAACCTGGTAAGTCAAGAACAGATTCTCTCCCCGACACAAGTAACAGTACTCTGGGGGGTAGTTGATGATGTGAGGACAAAATTAAATGTAATTTTACAGATTCGCAGGCATCTTGGATATCTGTAATAATCTGTAATCCACCAGCCTTTATTCGTCTGACTGAATCATACATTAGGGAAAAACTGAGAATCTGAGGTCTTATTTTTCCAGCCATTTTAAACTGAAAGCGGGTGAGAAGTGAGAAAGGGGGATGTAAACGTGGGCATTTTTTCAAAATCATTGGGCTGTACAGCTTCCTGCCCATACCCAAGCTCATTGTGCTAAATTTCACTTGAGATTCATGCAGGGACAGGCAAGGCTTTTATTGTCCAGACAAATAGAATGTGACATCCAAATCCAAAAGCTTAATTTTCATCTGGTTTACAAGATCCACTGATTAATGCTGGCAAAGAATTGTAACTCTCTTTTTGTGAAAACATCGTTTATCGATGCTTGAGGGCAGGCTGGACTTCTGCTTTAATTCGAGTTGGGGTCACTAGATGGAGCCAGAGTCCTCTCTGCAGGAAAGTATCTTACAACCTGGACTATCCTGGAGATGTCAAAATTTCCTACTTCCTAAAGATGTCAGTTCAGTTTCCAAGCACAGAATTTCAGCTGCGTGCATATATAACTGCAAGATCACTGCATTGCTAATTTAGTGGTGCAGTTTTAGTGTGATGATAATTTTTGTGCAAATTGTGTGTAGTTGTACTATAATCATAGTTCTACATTGTCTAGCTGACCAAAGGCTTTAGATTCTCATAGACTGCATGGGCATTATTAGAAAAGAAAAAGAAAGAGAAAACACACATACTTTCTAGTTTCAGGGTAATATTCAGCTGGAGGAAGAATAACTGGCAATAAACTAAGCTCAGTTGGCCCTGGTTTAGAAAAGAGGCAGGATGACTTTCAAAGCAACAAAGCAGTGACAGGCCTTCTCTCTTCAGTTTGGAAGCAGTGGAGAGGGCCGTTCACCATAATGATCTAAACTGTCATAATTTGATCTAAGGAACTCTCCATTACCTGGTGCTACACACACCCCCCCCATACTGCCCGTGGCACCTGGATGGTACCTTGTGGGCTTCAGGAGTGCACATGGTGGATTGGAAGGGCTTTGTAGCCCAGAAGCAAGCAGCTGACGGGAGAGACCGACCTCTGGTTTCTGGTAGGACAGAAGGTGATGGCACCCACAGGAAGAAATCTCCCTCCCAAGATCCCCCTCACCATCCCAGCCTGACCAGCAGTCACCAATGCCAGCAAGAGGCCGTTCTCCTGTACATTTTAAATGTCCCACCGCAGCTGAGGGCCCTACCACCTTTGCCAATGCCCGCACACAATATCTGGGATAGAGCACGTCAGCAGAAGAGAACAGAAACTACGCCTACTAGACAAGGGACCTTGGCACCAATACTGGCATGCCAGAAGGCAGAGTCCGCAGGTGGATCTAGTAAATATAGATAAGGTCATGACCATGGCATACATGTTCTGGAGGCAGATGGAGCCCCAGCCAGCCACAGATAGAGGAACAGGTAAAGCAGTGGGAGCTAAAAGCCAAGGGCTGGCCTGCAAGTGTGACTACTGCCTTGGACAGGGGCCGTGTCAGGATGGGTGTTTCACCTCCTACTTCGCTTTACTTGCCAAGGGAGGTGAGAGTTTGAGATGCCTGGTAGTGCCCCTTAAATCTTTTCATCAAGGACATGACAGGACTAAAAGTGTCTTGCACTCAGCTTGCTGTGCCCATGGAGAAAAAGAAAGTGGCCAGTCTCCTCTGCTGACCACTTCGGCTTGGTCTTTTTTAAACAGAAATAATTTTATTAGAGAAAAAAAATGGTGATCTTACTGGGAGAGTGTGAAAGCATGGGAAACTATTCTAAAAATAAAAAAAACCCCAAACGTAAAAAGGAGGAAGAAAAGATAATACTTGCTCAGTACCCTCTCTGTCCAGGCCTTTTGTGCCTCTGAGGGCTGCTTATTGGTAAGGGCTGTGTTAAGCCTGTCCAACAAGAATAATTGGAGGTCCCAAAAGATCTCAAACAAATTGTTTCTTTCCCAAAAGATCTCAAACACCAAAAGGTCCCCACCCACACTTTTTTGCCTCCTACAGCTGCCCCTACCTTCATGAAATTGGTCAAGAAATCGTGGCAGGGCTAGGAGGAGGGTGTGGAGAGTTAGAAATGCACAGCCACCCATACACAGAGAAGTTTTTCATT
Organism: Ibidorhyncha struthersii; assembly: GCA_013398815.1. Classification (NCBI taxonomy): domain Eukaryota; kingdom Metazoa; phylum Chordata; class Aves; order Charadriiformes; family Charadriidae; genus Ibidorhyncha; species Ibidorhyncha struthersii. Next base: position 296,420 of record VZSZ01008814.1, read on the forward strand.
ATAGGCTTCCCATTGGTGGCACAGATAGGTGCAGCTGTGATGGTGTTGGAGAGCTACAGCTCCTTCAGCCTGTCTGAACTAGGTGTACGGATCATTACAAGACTCTCTGAAGCAAATCAAGGGTATTATTTAAGAGGGAAGAGCCATCACGCAAACAGAGAAGGCAACACCAGAATAATAATTTGTACAGGTGATTAGCAGGATAAAGCCTGACCTGCAAAACTGAGCAGGGAATCAGACCTGTGAATTGTTGTTTTCAATCTACAACGTATTTTCTCTGTAAACCTACCTAAATCTGACTTACAAAACCTTACCTCTTAAAACATATGGTTGTTCTTATGCTCTTGCATGTTTTTACAATTTGGTGTAGCTTTGAAAAAAAATCAGCCAGCTTGTAGAACAGTTGGTGAAACAAAACAAATCCCGATGCAGCCCATCTCGCCTCCCCAAGAAGGGATCAGACTTGAAATGTTACACCAGGAGTGCTAATCCTATTGCCGCTCTCTTTCCAGGAGCACAGGAAGTTCCTCCGGTGATTTCAGGCTATCAGATAATGGCAAATGGCTAAGGAAGGAGAGAATCAACTCATGCTCAAGCTTGGGATTTCTGAATTGTACTTTTGTTGTACAGCAGACCAGGTCAGAAGGTCTGTCCTGCAGCAAGCTGCTGCTGAGGAACCTTTTTCTTGTGTTGAGGTCAAATTTCAATATACGGTGTTTCCCTTATTCTCTTTATTCCTGCAGTAATTCTGAAATGGAAGCAAGGTCCTGAAAAATAATTGTAACTGAGCTGGTATGACTAAGCTGTACTGTAGGAAGATCAGCTGAACAGCAGGTTTGTATTTTGTCAAAGCTACAGTTTTTATGGCTGATGCAGGTTTTAGGAAAGCTGTTCTGCAGCGTCTCTTCAGATAAGACCTACAGACGCAAAATGGTTTGGCAGTCAACCAGAATGGAGCGCACTCAAAGAAAAGGCACCTGGAGTGGTGCTCCTGGCTAATATGCGTGGCAGATGCCTGTTTCACGGTTTACCCTTCGACGGCCAGCTATGATGTCAGGCTGAGCTGCACCTTATGAAGCAATTTGACTTCCTGTTACTTTGACACTTTCAAGTGCTTCCGCACCCAGAGGACAACCTCTGAAGAGCTGCTTGCCAGTATTATCTCCACCTAAGAGATTTTTCTTGTAAAAACTTAAAAAAAAAATACTGGAACCATTGAAGAATGATGCAAATCACATTTTTCTTTGCTGCATTGTTCTTACTGGATCTCTTCGCTTGCTGTCATGCTTATCCACAATATCCCTTGCCTGACATAGAAGATGCAAAGTTCATTGAAGACTGTGTGAGAGCTCACAACAAGTTGCGATCCAAGGTGAATCCACCAGCCAGCAATATGCTTCGCATGGTAAGGAGGCGTTCGTCATCTGTTTGAAAATTAATATAGATTGTGCTGCCGATTTACCCCATCTTATTCTTCATTTGCCTTGTGATTTTCTTTTCTGTTCTGTCAGTGATTTTTGTATTATATATGTTAGTTTGTCGTAGGAATTAGAAAAGATATTAATTTTCACAGTATTGTTCAGTTTTAGTAATTCAAAAGGAATTCTTTGTTTAGGGACGGATGGCTACTCTAAACTTCAGCTAGAGGAAAGTGCTGTATGGCAAAAAATTGTGTTCAGTTCTCAGCATTTCATTTACCTCTTTCTAAGAAAGACAGTAATCTGTTTTGTGTTAGACTGGTTTCGTACAGGGAAGCTGTTTGCTATTACAAAGCTCCTGAATAGGCAATCGGCACAACAGGATTTGTTGAAAATCTATCACCTTCCCTTGTTTCTTCCAATCCAGAACATGTGTTGAAAGGGGGATTTGCCATTTAGATCCCTGATCTTCATTTGCTGTAGCCGGGTATGGGGAGTAGGGATGCTAATATCTGGGGTGGAAAGCAGAGCTTCCTGTAAATATAATGGGTGTCGGAACAGGCCATGGATAGGTCTCAGCTTGTGTGGTGGAATAGATGAAGAAGAAGGTGGACGGAGAGCTGAGGGAGGTAACACCAGTCAGTTTATGTCATGACTCTGAGCCCTCCAGCAGTGCGGCATAGCTGCAAAGGAAGTTAAATGCATAACCGCGTGCATAATGTGAATCATTTGTATGACAGGAAGTTCATTGTAAAAAGGGGTAAAATTCAGACTACTCGTGATTTTAATTTCTTGCCATTAAAAAAAAAATATATCGAATTTAAAATGCTAGCACACATGAGCAAATTCAGCTGCTCAGGCCAAAGATCCAGCAAGCCTGGAATAAGAGCAGGACAACTATACAGAAACCTCTTGAATCAAAGGTGTTGCATTGTATTTAAAAGCTCTTGATGGATTTTTCTTGTATGTTTTTTTTCAGCCTTGAGCTCATGCAGGTTTTTATCATCCGTAGCACCATGTAGCAAAGAGCTGCACAGCCTAACCATGAGCTGTGTGAAGATGTCCCCTTGTGTTTGATTTGGACATGTTAATTCCTAGCTTTGTTTGATAGTCTCTGGTCTGGGTATTGGAAGGAGCAAGTAATCATAGCTTATTTACCTGCTTCACACAAGATGCGCACTGCCTCTGAACCAAGCTGCAGAGCACTCTCTGTTGCTTTATGAAAGCCCTCCATACTTGAGGATGATCATCCTCCTCCAGGTTCTCTCTACCCTTTCCGGTTCTATTGTCCCCTTCTTAAGGTGAGGTGCTGCACACAGCAGTTAACAGGACTTCTACAGTGGTGTAATTATATACCTGGTTTTATTCTCCATTCCTTCTCAAGGAATTTCTAAAACATTATTTGGTTTTTAGACTACCTCTAAACATTGATTTACAAGTGGTGATAGCCAGTTCCAAACCTGTCGTTATGAACACAGAGTCAGAATCGTTTGTTTTTTTTTTTAAAAACACATCCCTCAACTTACATTTCTCTGTAGGGAATTTTACCTGCCATTTTATTGCCTGGTTATTCAGTGACATAAAATCTTTCTGCAAGTCTTGCAGACGTCCTCAGGACAGGAATGGTTCCTCCTCAGCCCAGCAGAGATGAGTGAGTCTTTTAGTTCCTTTGGCCACACACTGAGGAGGCAGAAGCGCAAGGAGGGAGAAGGGGCTGGGGAAGGGAGCAGCTGTGACTCTCCTCCTCCTCTCCATCCTGGCTGGCAGAACAGAATTCCTCTCTGGTCTAGTGATAATTGCAAAGTGCAAATCCCAGGACAGCCACCGGCTCCCAGGCATAAAGTCCCTCAAGCTCCTCTAAGGCTGGGGGTTTCACCCAGTTGCCTCCTCTCAGGACACGCAGGTTAAAGACTGCAGTCCAGCCCTAAATATTTTAAGAAGTCAGATACCATGGAACAGGGGGTAGATACTACGTGTCCTGAAATATCTAAGGGAGAAAGAAGAAAATAAATTTGTTGTGGGAGTAGAAATGTCGAATCAGGGAAAGAATCTGAATGCAGGGATGGGAAGCAGGAAAGGGGAAAAGAATCCTTACAAATTTCTGTTTAAAAATGTTTGAATTCAGTGAGGTCACTGCAATGCAGGTCATATTCTGTTTTCATCCTTTTCTACAGTCCTGGGATGCTGCTTTAGCTAAGACTGCCAAAGCGTGGGCAAAGAAGTGCAAGTTTAAGCACAATATCTACCTTAAAATGCGGGGGAAGGTGCACCCCACCTTTAGTCCTGTTGGAGAAAACATCTGGACTGGCACAGCCACCATCTTCTCTGTGGATGCAGCTCTCAGTGACTGGTTTAATGAAGTCAGCAGCTATGATTTCAACACCAATGGCTGTACTGGCATGTGTGGTCACTACACCCAGGTGAGTCTTACGTGCCCAGTGGTTTATAATGTAATGGTTTCACAGAAAATCCAAGCACAGGCTTGAAACGGACCGCTTTGGAATAGGGAATTACAGCGGGGGGTTTTCATCCCCTGGTTTATTGCTGCGTGAGATTGGAAATAACTATTCCGAGCCCCAGGGATATCCAAGTCCTATTTTCAATAATGCTGGAAAGGGATTATCCCCTGACAATTTCATGTTTCCAGGGAAGCCAGATAATAAATGCAAAAACATGTATCAATCAGTCGTTTGTCTACGCTGCCCTTGGTTTGTTGATGTTGCTCCTGTGTTGTCTGTTTTAAACTTCCACAAGAGCCTTCCTTTCTCCTCCCTCCTTTAATGCCGTTGCATTTTCGGTGTTCTAACAGGTGCATTACATGTTTCCCTTTGCCCTTCAGGTCGTTTGGGCAGAGAGTTACAAAGTTGGCTGCGCAGTTCACTTCTGCAATACAGTTGAAAATTTTCCAGGGCTCTTCCGAGCAGCACATTTCGTTTGCGACTATGGGCCAGCGTAAGTTAATGATGGCATTTGGGGTTTAGGGGTTTTAATTTTTAAATATCCTATAACTGATCTGGTATCAGCTGCTAACAACGATGGGAGCAGTCATAACCTTCAACAGAAGCTATGTCCACATGTCACCAGCCTGAGGGAAACTTCCCCCGGCCATTAAGAGCAGAAGCTGCTAGACATGGTTGGAGCCGCAGAAAATCTCTTTGTAAAAAAGCGGGCAACCAGATCATAACTGAGAGCACTCACCTTAACCAAGATGGTGGAGTAAAATTGGTTTTGACTTCGGTCTCTGCAGAAAAAGTAGGGAAGGTGCAAGCTTTCCGTTTGAGAAAGATTACATCTATCTATGGCCCCGCCCAAACTTCAAACAAAATTTTTTAGTTGAAGAAATGAAAGGAAGACAGTCTTCTAGTTTATGTCATACCTTGTAATTCCTGGATTTACCTTTTACAGATTTTCTTTAAAATACAGATGGGTAATGGGGACTAGAGGCAAATTCTTGTATGCTTACACTGAATCATACAGTATTGCCTGAGAAGTCTCATTAATTTCAAATGGCGAGTCGCCAGGTAGCTGCTCCCCACACCAGTGAGAGCTTTAATCTGACCTAAATGGAATGTCAAACAATTGCAAAGGTCAGTTTTTGGAAAAGGGATTTCCCCCCCATAATAGCTTTACATGATAAATTTTTCTAACAATGCGATGCTTTTCAAACGACTGAGCTAACAAAATACTGTTCTTCTGCTTTGCAGGGGGAATTACCCAAGAAAACCATATAAAGCAGGACGATCATGCAGTGGATGCAGTAATGAGAAGTGCGTAGACAAGCTCTGTGGTAAGACCAAAGTGATCAACTATGAAAATTGCATAGAAATAAAAGTGGCATAATTATCAGTGGAAATAAAACAGCGAGTCAATTTGCACTAAGTAAGTACATAGAGGCTCCGCAGCCCACCAGACAGCAACAGTGCCAAACCCTGGTAAGGACAGTATAAGAAGGAATTAATCAGAATATTTTGCTGTTGAAGGCTCTCAGACGTAGAAGCCAGAGTTTCTGATGAAGAGGAGTATCAGTTAGACTAGTTTCTGCCTTTTATCTGATCAGGAAGACATATATAAACTTTAGCCCCAACCGTGTTGTCTGTCTGGTTCTTCTTCCCTAGCAGAAGTAGTATGTTTAATTTCTTCTTTCTTGCTTGTTTAGTACGTCCTCTCACATTTTCCATAAAACTATAGTTGTGAACCAATAATAAGATTATACTGAAAAGCACATTTACTTCTAACTGCTGCAGTTCACTGCAGTGAGAGCTTGTTTTTCCACAGCAGTTTACAGCTGTGGACCTTTATGTCATTACACCTAGTCCCAGAGTAGTCCCAAATAGTGTTTTAAATAAACAGAGATTAAAGGACATGCAGCAATGTCTTAAATCCAATATGAATTTTATACAGAGGTTTAATGGGAATGGTCACTACTAGCCAGGCTCTAGACGGCTTCAGTTTTAGAAATAATTGAGCATTTGGTATCCTTATTTCCTTCTGTGATATCCTGGCTGACTCATCTTGAAGTCTCAGACTGATGCATCACAGGAAAACTAGAAACATCTCAAAGAATAAGGCGGGGGNTTCTCCTGTAGGGCAAATCAGCAATTCCAATAGGATGCACGTAGGCAATCCTGCAAATGCATCAAAGCTCTTAGTAAAGGTGTATTTCTGTAATAAATTTAGTTGTTACGTTTGTCTATTTAAATTTGGTTTGTGTATCAATTTTTAATAAATTCCAAGTTTTGTTTTTGTTTGCTATTCCCTCCTCCCCATGACACAAATTCTTCCTAATGCAACTGCTCCTTTGCTGCCTTTCTTTCGATTCAATAATAAACGAGAGCCCCACGTCAGGCGGGAAGTCACTCTTGTTGGCCTAATTCCCCCTTGCAGGATGCCACTGACTGGCATTGTCAGTGCAATCAGCCAGGCAGCAGCAATGGGTTTCCTTTTTAAATGAAGAACCACCACTGAATGCTACTCACATTTATTTCCTTTTCTTATCTCTCTACAGAAAATACAGAACGCGAGAAGCTGATAAGTACGTATCAAATTGTTCTTACTTGCTTTCTTGTAACTATGGCTAAGTTTGATGGGTCTTAACACCTGTTTCTTCACTGTTTTGTAGATTATGCCTACTGGTATCCGGACTGGGATACACTGCCCCAGCCACCACGGCCCCAGCCACCACGGCCCCGTCCCCCCAGGCCTCCCATGCCGCCGTACATCCCCCCTACTGAGCATCCGCGTCCCTCTTGTGACCAGTACTGTATTAGTGTTTCAGTTTTAAGGCCACTGTTTTTGGTACTGAGTACTGGTGCTGTTCTTTTAGTACAACAGCGGTTTCCACACACATTTTTTTATGAGTAATGATCAATTAAGATATTGACAGTGATTCTACCGCTGTATTACTCTCAGAGAATTGCACACATTTGCAAAAAAACTCGGTCATCTCTCCATTATCCTTGTGATGTTTATCCAGCATAGAAAAGGCTGCTTCTTCACTCAAGGCAAGACGTAAGTGGCTGCGCATAGAGCTAGTGTAATTTGTTGGCAGCAGCTGCAACACGCTTCTATGTCTGCACGAGCCTCTTAGCTCTGGCTCAGGAGTAGCTTGCTAGAGGGACCACGTAGACTATATATTGCTATACATGCTAACAAGCCTCCTGGAAACCTGGAGCATCACAAAAACATGTCTGAAGTGGTATAGTGGATCCAAAAGAAGCAATAACTCATCTCCATTAACCTTCAATCCAAGACCGCTTTCCCCAGATAATGGAGATTTAACTGTACATATTATTTGCAAGAACAGAAAGAGTAAAGCTTATCCTTTACTCTATTTAGCCTATATGTATCAGTCTTCATTAAAGTTTCTCTGTTGTCAGTTGTACTATTCTGTTCTTCTCCTTTCAGAATTAAGCTGTGTCCTCCATAGCTAGAAGAATGCCAGGGAAAGTTGAAAGAGCAAGGATTAAGACGGAGTGTCAATGGGGAAAGCTTAATTTTAGGATGTGAGATGGTGACAAATCCTGAAATGCAGAGCAGATGACAGCCATCCTGAGCTTGCAGGGAGAGAAAGGTGGGGGAGGGGAGAAGCAGGGAGCAAAAACAGGAGAGGGAAGACAAAACTGGCCCAGGACAGATTCTGGTTTGGAAATGGAAGATTTCAGCCTCATTAAGAAAGTCCAAACTGTTGATGGATTTAGTTTGGTTTTAGACACATTTAGCCCTGACCCCTACTGTTCCTGTATACATTTGTTAGTAAGAGAAACAAACCCATCTTTCAAGCTAAGAGATACTGGCTGATATTAGCAATGCATAACTGTGCTATCAATATTTAAAGCTGTTTCTCCTCCTTTATATTAGTCCTAATGTTTTGAGAACACCGTGACTAAAATTCTGAGCCATGCTGCAGCTCTGAAGGAGCATGGCATCCCACGGAATAAAAATGAGCCCCAAATGTTTGGGCTCTTGTCTTATGCTGCAAAATGTCACCATGTAAGAAGATACATATTTAATTTCACAATTGTCTCTTCTTGTCTGCTGCCATCTTTCATATCTAGCAACAGCAAGTAGGCTGGGGACAAGTGGTTGGGAATGGGACACAGGTGGGACAGCTGACTCAAATTGACTAAAGGGGTATTCTGTAATACATAACAACATGTTCAAAAAAAAAAGAAAGAAAAAGGGATAGAAGAAGAAGAAAGGTAGGGGGTTGGCTTCCAGGGTGGCCGCTGCTCAGAGACTGTCTGAGCATCAGTCTGCCATTGGGCATGGTGAGGGATTGCCTTTGCATCACTTGGGCTTTTTGTTCATTTGTTTTTTCACCTCCTTCCCCCTTTCCACACATATTAAGCTGTCTTTATCCTGACCCATGGATTTCTCACTTTTCTTCTTCCTGTTTTCTCTGCCCGTTCTGCTGGGGAAGGGGCAATGAGCGAGCGGTTGTGTGAGTGCTTGGCTGCTGGCAGGGGTCAACCCGCCACATTATTCTGGCCTAAGAAGGGGGGTTGTGAGCACAGTGTTTCTCATCCATGATTCCCTCAGAAGGCCTTTTCACCTGTGAGCAGTCTCCCCATGAACAGCTGGAGGTGTGCGACCCACAGGACCTAATGTGTGCTGGTGAGGCTGCTGTTGCAGGCTCACAGTGTGAGCCCGGACCACTGACCCGAATGTGGCCTCGCCACCAGCTCCAACACCTACAGGACTGCATGCGCAGAATTGATAACTGGGACCTACGCCCAGGTGTTCAAAGGATGCAGAATCCTAAAATGAATCCTGGAGTGGGAAGAAACCCAACCTCACTGCCAGACATGTCCAGATTGGGACTGCGGGAAAGTGCCTGAGCTTGATGGACAAGTGATAGTTAAGGGCAGTGTGAGGAAGAGGGTGGTGATGGTGGTGGGTCTGAGCAGGGATCATTGGGGACCTAAGGCAACGTGCATGGGACATTCGCTCCCAACTCCTGGCTGTGAAACCCAGTGTGGGTGCTGGGTACCTGGCACGAGACAGCACCAGCCTTCACAGTGCCCCACTCTGCTGGGGACTTGCGTTGCAGGGAATGAATTATGAATTGCTAAAGCTTGGGAGGAGAAATTGATAGCAACACATAGCACAAGGGTGTGATCACAGGAGAAACCCATCAATAACTGCAGCATATTTAAATTGCAGATCTCAGCCAAACTAACTCACTAACTCCTTCAATAACTCAATGTACAACAAAAGTGACTGTTTATACTGTAGTAAAAGTAACGGTTCAAATAAATTATTTCTTACAGCATTCTGGCTCAGAGTAACAGCCTTAACAGCAATGCTATTTTAATGAAAAGAAGAACATTTAACCAAAACTTTACTGCAAGCCATAGTGATTGCTATGGATGGGATGGTGGGGGCCAAAGAAACAAAACCAAAGAAGCCCAAAGGACAGGAGGGAAGACGTTTGCCCACCACAATTAAAGAAAGAAAGAAAGAAAAAAGAGAGAGACAAAGCTGCCACAGCTGTGATGTGAACTTGTAGCTTAATTTCCTTATTCTCGCAGCAACGCTCCTGAAATATGACTCATTTCCTGTGACCAGCGCCATACTCAATTACCATGGCTAAGATAAGTCCTGCCCACAAGCCTTCCAAGCAGAACGCTGCTGGTGGAGCTAAAACCACCTCCTACAGCTGAAACACTCTGCTCTTAAAGCTGGAAGACCAGAGGCTGAGAATCATGACGAGCAGATTTTCTGCTTGTGTGCTGGCTTTACTGCACTTCTGTCGTTCCTCTGACTCCTATGAACCACTGACACTGCCTGATGTTGGAGATCCAAAGTTTATTGAGGATTGTGTGCAAACCCATAACAGATTCCGGTCTGGAGTGAATCCACCAGCCAGCAACATGCTCTACATGGTAAGGGGATCTTCAAGACTTACGTGCAAGTGTGTAGCGTTGTGATGGTGTTTATGATTCTCAAAGATTGTTTTTGTGATCAAATGCAAAAAAAAAAA
>VZSZ01008814.1:306343-326563 GCA_013398815.1 Ibidorhyncha struthersii
AGTCATAAGAGCTACTTCTTTTTAAAGCAGAGAAAAAGGCTGTGATTATCAGTTGGCTTTATACGATCGGGTACGTGTACAGTTTTGCCTGGCTTAATTTCCCCATTTGAAGCCGAAGATTTCAACCCTCAACCTACTGCTGTCGTTTTGTGCTGTGAAAAGCCTCCGTGCTCCAAGGCACCACAGCTCGACAGCCCGGGGTGTAATTTATGTGCAGACCTAAGCACAACCTTTCATACTTGAGTCAGCAAGGGCAGAGACCGTTGCCAAACGATGTCGGAGAGCTTTCTCTAAGCTTTTTTTTTGCGAGGCTCTCACGGGCTGAGCCAACAGAGCAGCTGTTCCAAGGTCCTGGGGCTGCAGGGGAAGCCAAAAAGCAACAAGTGCAGCAGGAGCCGGCGCTGGAGGGATCAGGTCCCGTGCCGCTGGTCCCCCCCCCCCGGCCTTCTCCCTGGCCACTTCAGGGGTGCAATATCAGCAGCCACCGTGCAAAAGGTAGCCTGTCATGATTCAAAATATACCCCAAAGTGGCCATGTCTCATTTCAGATGGCTCGTGAACACTCGTCTCTCTGCTGGGTGGCACATGGAAAACCCAGCAAGGAGGAAGCTGTAAATGCGTGCACAAAGCTGGGCTTATGGCTGAGAAGCCCATCTCTGATTTGTGAGATGCTCATTTCCGGTAGCTTGAGAGCTGTCTCTTGCAACATCCATCACCTTTTGTGCTTTGACTGGGTAGTGCTTGAGATACTGTGTTTCTTCTTGGGATAATCTCCAAGATCTCTCAGATGGACCATAGTGATTGTCCTAATTCTGATCTTTTTCGTTTTGCTCCTCTTTCTTACTATCTTGTGTGGTCACCACCAGAAGAGGACATAACTCCCCATCTGACGTTCAAAAAGAAAGAAAAGGCTCATTTTCCATTTCTGGTTGTCAAACACTAAAAAAAGCAAGCTCGAGTTGTAAGCCTGACAGGAAATGATTAGTTTCTCGTCTAGATGTGTCTGTTACTTCAGCTTTCTTAGTGGGGCACCCTGAACTTCCAGCACGTATTGCTTCAGACTCTGTTTTCTAGATTGCTTTACTGGCCCTACACTAACAGAATTTTGCCATGATGGATTAAAAGAGCAGTATTCATCTTTTCAAATTGTGCCCAAATTTTCCTTTTGAAAAAATAAAGAACTGAAATCTGAAAAAAAAAAGCAGCTTAAGAAACAAACAGATTATTACAAATAAAACAAGTAAGTTACATAGTAAGTTTCTTTTAAAGCAATGCAAAACCTCTAGTCTCAAGTATGACCTCTCCCAGGAAGAATTTACTGTGGAGAAAGCAGTACAATACATGATAAAATCTATTATGAAAGTAAAAGCATTGGAATTGAAAAAAAGTGTATTTCTTCATTTTTTAATGGCGTTAGCACTTCAAAAATGAGGAAAAGAAGATGACTTCTTTATTTCATAGGGAACTTCTGTTTGTTGTAGATAACTGTCCACCAAGATATATTAAAAAGAAGGCTATGAACTCAGCACATTTCCATATTTTTGAAAAATATTTTTAAAAAGAAAATACAAGACAGAAACTCCTTTAACAGCAAGTAACAAAGCCCAACCGTCTATATTTGTAATATGTTTATTATAAAATGAGAATGCTGATCTAACATTTTTTTACCAGACAAATGGGACCCCTTTCCCATTCACCCAAAACATTGCTTAGATCTGTTCCAAGGCTCTTCAAAACCAGCAGAAAGACTCCCACCAGCTTCATCAGGGACTCACAACAGTCTCCTTTGACTTACAGCTGCCTCACATCACTTTTCACCAATCATATGATCAATTTTCCCTCTCTAAATCACTGAGCAACTCATCTGAGTTATAAAACCAAAGCTGAGCAATAGCTCATGGGGGAAAAAAAATTGTAATTACCATTTTCTCAAACAGCAATGACATCTGTATGCAAACCTCCCTGTCCTGTGCATTTTTCCCCACACAGTTTAGTCCAACCTATTTGCATAAATGCAATTTCATAAGCAAATAAGGAGCATAACTATAGTTAAACTTAAGATCATTCTGAACTATCAATTTCTGCACATTACTTTTTCGACCATCAGCCAGTCTAAGCATTCACACAAAAAAGAGAAGTACATGTAAATGTATTAATTTATCTTTAAACCTGCTATTACGTATACCTTTATGGAACCTTAAACTTATTATTAATACTATATATTATAGGATGAAGAAGAAAAGGGATGTACAGACTCTTAAAAAGCAGAATGTGAAAAACAAGATCGTGAAGCACTAAGGTGCATCCACCACTGTCATACATCTTTCAGCACAGTCTCCTCCTTGCGACCTCAGAGCATTGCCAAGATGTAAACTGCAGCTTCTGTCTTAAGTAATGCTGGGACTGGAGGATAACTTCTGTACAACGCCACATTTTGTTCACTGTCCTTAAAAGTTATCGTCTCAGGAAACAGCAACTGCTCACTTGAAAGAAGACCCCCTGCCCCAAGTTTGCCTTTAATATTCGATACACTGAGTAATACACTGAGGCAAATTATTTATGTGTTAGTTCTGTGGGAGAACACATGCTCACACAAGTGTTAGCCATGGGAAGAAATGGAAGGTTATGAGATATTTTCAAATCTCTGTAGATGTATTTCCATATGATCTCGGAATTTTTAAGTACTTACGGGTAGCATAAACAATACACAGATTGTTTCAGACTTATCTATGGTACAGAAAAAGTTTTATTATGTAAAACATAGCCATAAAATCTAACAACCACCTTTTCCTTAGTCACTGTTACTGATCCCTTCAAAACAATTTCTCTAGTGATTCCATTGTTTCCAGAAGCAACTGAGATATTTTAATCCATATAGAAAATACAAATTTTAAAAAGTGTATTTTTTAAAAAAGTCCAATCCAAAATAGTTCAGCAGTGCTGAACAACTTCATTTACAGGACAAAGTGTAACTAGAATTACAGGCGTACACTCATGGCACTGCATTTCCCAGGAGGTACAATACTGTATTTGCTCAATCAAGTTGTGTGCACAAGAAAACCCAACAAAACCAGACACCACCTCCAGTGCACACAAAAGACATTTATATAACTCAATTGCTCGAATAACCACTTTCTGTAGGACTGAATAGCAAATGAATGAGTGATTCCACAAATATGAATTCAGCAGTAACATCTGAAGCCACCAAACACAAAGATGCAAACCAATGGGTTGAGTTTAAATGGTCCCCAAAATCCTAGCATGCTTGTGAGCCGACCTGCAAGGTGGCTTTAATACATGAGGCTGCACGAGACTCCAGTCTGACTGGTATGCTAAGCATAACCCCCCCATCTCCAGATTTCCTGTAAATTCACTGTGTAAATTAAATTGGTGTTCTCTCTCGGCCAGCACAGCCTGGAAATGCACACTGCACCCCAAACACTGCACTTGACTGACATACAGCTCTTGGTGTCCAACAAACCAGTCAGCCAAGATCACCCGCCACCCCATAAATCTCCTCAAGTGTAATGAGTGCCTAAGTTCAAATCAGAAATGAACCTACGAGACGATTTACCATGGAAATTGTCTCTGTAAGTCGCAGCAGAAGTCAAATGCACCTGAAGCACATACACTACTGAGACCCATCTTCTGCTGAAAGTTGCTCTGAACTACTGCATTGCTAAGATACCAAAGTGATTTTTAGTTTTCTTTATTTTGCAGAGTTGGGATCCAGATTTGGCAACGACTGCGAAAGCTTGGGCAAAGAAATGCCTGTTTGAACATAATACATACCTCAAAGATCCAGGGCAGGCTCACCCCAAATTTACCCCTGTTGGAGAAAACCTCTGGACTGGCTCAGTTTCTATTTTTACTGTGCAAAGAGCCATCACCACATGGTACAACGAGGTCAGCAACTACAATTACGCCACCAATAAGTGCACAGGAGTATGTGGCCACTATACACAGGTAGGCATTGCATTTCTCCATCTAAAACATGAACTAGTGTTGCCATTTTGACACAGAAACTTTAGATTTCTGTTGAAGAGTCAAGGAACTGTTTTCCAAGTGCTGTAGTCTTACTTTATGTCTGTGTGCACAAGATGTTCTCGTGTTCCCATTTTAGGGAGGAAAAGAGCCACTGCGTTATTATTTTAAATATGCCAGTTGTATTTTGTTTCCAGGAAGAAAACAGGACAGCTGTCGAGCAGTCAAATTTAGCCAAGCAGTGGCCAAAACCCAGGCAACGGCAATGGCTGTGGGCTGCAGCGCATGGTGGGACGAGGTCCCAGCTCCAGCAGGCAGCCTCTGCATGCCAAGGGCTGGGGAAATACCGGCACATGAAGAGATGTCTGCAGCTCTGCAAGCATCACGTGCACATTTTTTCCCCAACCACAATTCCAAAAGAAAGAGGGCAAAGTGAGGGAGAGGAGTGCCACTGCCATGCAACCCCGCAATCCCTAACCATGGCTATGGGAGAGCAGGACGGCTTCCAGTAGTGGCTCTACCCATTAGATTCTGACCTGAAGCAATTTCATATTTTCTGCAGAGATGCACATAGGCATTTAGGACTTGTAAAGACGAGCTGAAGCTGGTGGTGTGTCTGAACGACACGTGCAGGTACTTGTGTGCAGGGAAGATATTCAGATGCAGGATCTGTGGGAGGTGACAGCGTGTTGCTTTTTGACCTTGCTCACAAGGACACAGCAAGAGTTGGCATCTGGAAACTGCGGTGAAACGCACCTTACCTGGCACTAAGGCGCAGCGCTGTCTACCATGTTGTTCGCAGAGAAGCAGCTCAGGCCATTGCATGGGGGAGAATGAGAAAATAAGATCATTCTCACTTGGAGTCAGCGGTGATAGTGACTGTAGGTAGAAGCTGCATACCTGCCAGCTTTGGGAGGCATCCTTGGGTTTGCACCTTCGGGAAAACCCTCGTTCCTCTCCCTCCTTCCCAGCTGTGGAAAAGAGGTCTCCCCCGGGTACAAGTACTGCAGTTACCACAACCACATCCCCAGCATATGCCTCAGCCAGTGGCTGCCTGGGATGTGGAGGCTCCTGTGATTTGGTCCTTCACCATCCTTGGGGATGCAGTTGTCTCTGGCTGCCGTTGGGAGCTCCCTCTGCTCTGCCGCTGCATTGAGAACACCCTCAGGAGCCTGAGGGTTGTCCCATCTTCCCAGAGCTGGCATCAAACAGGAACAAACAGAAAGGGCCAGGTCTCCCCTTCGAGTTGGTGGAGGCGTGAGTATGTTTCTTCGTCTCCTGTGCTGCCAGGATCTCTCCACATCTCTCACGTAGTCAGTCATTGCTGCTGTTGTATCACCCTCAGATGCCGCTGTGCCCTCGTCTCACCTCTGCTTCTGTCACGGGGTTTATTTTTCCAGGACTGCAGCATTTGGCTGCACTGTAATCTTTGAGCTAGATATAGCATGCTGGATCGAACTGAACGGCTTCTGGTAGACAGAGGATGACTAGATGATGTAATGCCCTCGCCTCCAGATTATCTTAGTCATGGCCACGATGCTAAAAGGCAGGACTGCAGCCCAGACACGCTCCTTCTCCCTCCTCCTCCCATAACACCAGTGCCTTCCAGCAAATTGCCTATACGTCCCAGCTGGGTTTAGTACAGGGACAATCAATCAGCCCTCATAGGACTCATAGCCTTTTCTGCACAGATTGGATCAGCTCTCCCCCAGCAGGAAAGACAGAAAGCTAATGGATTACCTTGAAGCAAAGGAGACGAACTTCACCTTCTCCTTTGCAAGAAAGGAAAACTACCTGTTACAGCCAGTTATCCTTTCTTTGAGAGTTGTTTTAACAAATTGGGCGAAACAATCACGTGTTTTTCAGAACAAGCTGTGATTTCGAGATCCATCACTGCTGCTTTCCCCCAGGAAGCCTCCCCAAGGAGTGTTCCTCAGCCAATTTGTCATGAAACAGAGGAGGGCAGGTCTTCTCCGTAACGCTTCAGATGCTGAAGCAAAGCTTTTGTCACCAGTCTACCTGTCTCTCTTTGCAGATCGTTTGGGCTACGAGCTACAAGGTTGGCTGTGCTGTCCACTTCTGTCCCAGGGTGGCGTACTCCCATGTAACCAACGCAGCACACTTCGTATGCAACTACGGGCCAGCGTAAGGTTTTTCACTATAAATGTGACAATGCTGTGTTGGAGCCTACAACATAGGAAAGACATGGACCTGTTGGAGCGGGTCCAGAGGAGGGCCACAAAGATGATCAGAGGGATGGAGCACCTCTCCTATGAGGAGAGGCTGAGATACTTGGGGTTGTTCAGCCTGGAGAAAAGAAGACTCCGGGGAGACCTTATAGCAGCCTTCCAGTACCTAAAGGGGACCTACAGGAGAACTGGGGAGGGACTGCAAAAGGGTAGATTTAGATTAGATATTAGGAAGCAAATTTTCACTCTGAGGGTGGTGAGGCACTGGAACAGGTTGTCCAGAGTAGCTGTGGATGCCCCACCCCTAGAGGTGTTGAATGATGGGGCTTTGAGCAACCTGGTCTAGTGGAAGGTGTCCGTGCCTATGTCAGGGGGGTTGGAACTAGATGATCTTCAAGGTCCCTTCCAACCTAGACCATTCTATGATTCTATGAAATATTTCACAGGGTTTGGGTCCTATCCCTTTCCTCCCACAACATGCAACTTTATTAGATCAGTCCATCTATTCACATGTTTTGTGGAAGGAAATGGCCCCCAAAATAGAGAAAGAGGTACACCTCTGTCCAGCCAGCTTTTTTTTTGCTATATGATGGGTATGTATTGTAGCCAAAAAGCAGTGGCATAGGTAGCATGGGTAAAATATAAGATGCTGACATGAAAACAATGAAGCAATCGTGAAAATTAGTCTCTTCCTCCTGAATGCCAAGATGGCCCCAGACGGTTGCCAAGGTGCAAGCCCAAAGTCTGAAAATATTTCCACCCGTGCCTGCAGAATTAAGCCTCTAGGTCAATGGTTTGGATAAATATTGAAGTGTGCAATGCTTGCAGCTGTAGTCTTAGCAGCTGAGGGCTTCTTGTGAGGCTGGGCTTGCTCAAGGCAAAATTTTATGCAGAGATCCTTCATATGCATAGTCAGGAGGATACCCAGCTAGAACTGATAGTTTTTACCCTTCTCCAGCTAATTAATGCCACCACAGCCTAAATACAGCTTTAAACGCTTTATATGTATACCATGTTGGGCCAAGGTGAGGCCAGCCCATGAACTTGAGCAAGTTTGGCATTCCTGTTGCCTGTGCTTCATCATTGGAATAACATGTACCCCTGACCAGATACCTTGAAATGACAGAGCTGCTGCTGTGCCAAAGCAACAAAACTGCTCTCCCCAGAAGCCCCACACCCAAAGGGGCTGGGCAACCATTGCCTCTGCCGGTTCTTGAGCCAAAAGCCACCCAGGGCAGCCTCTCCTTTCCCTCCTCGGCACTCGCTATGCACCCCACCATGCTAGATGTGCAGAAACCCTGTGCACAGGCAAGCAGGCGCCCAGCCCTGCTGGGAGGTGCTCTCTGCCCCTCGAGCCTCACGCCTGGATCTCCCAAAGACATGAGCCAAGCCTTCCTCCTTCTGCCCCTTAGCCAATATCTGTGTCGTGCAGAGGACTGAAATCACGCTGGATTGCTTGCCCTGTGTCAGCAGGGATCCCACGGGTAAGCAGAGGGGTGCCCTCACTCTCCACAGCACCCAGCAGAGCTGCCCTCTGCCAAGGGTCAAAGCAAGATGCAGGCACAATTTCGATTCCTAAAGGGAATAGACTGCAAATGATTTTCTTCAGCTTAGACCAAGCAATGAAAGCCTCCCCTTGCTGAAAGTCAGGAGGTTTTACCACTGCTGAGACCGCATGCATGTAAAATCTGTCTCAGTGTGTTTATGGGCAGTTTTAGGCACTCTGTAAATCTCGCTTTGGCCATGCTCCAAGCAAAGCCAAGCACTGAGCTGCGCTGGGTGCAGTATCAGAGATGGGCAGGTTCGATATAGAGATAGCGAGCCAAAAGCCTGGGCAGAGGTAGCTGTTGCCACTCACGCTGCTGGCAGAGGGAGGGAGCAGGGGGAGAGGCACATTGCTGCTAAAATATTTACCAGCAAATGGATGAAGTCACTAGCTATGAAAGATTCTCCAGCACCAGAGATTACTCATCAAGGTTGAATATGTGTGTACAGACACAGTAACTGATTCTGCTTTTGCTGCCATAGCTAGAGCCAGCTTTGAGAGCCCACAGTCTCCACACACACACACATTATCCAGTGTTGTTGAGACTATTTTAATTCCCAGGTTTGCAGTACTGCTGTCTCCAGGTTCCCAACCAGGGTGCCCCATTATACTTCGCTGCATGTCTCGGGCACAGGGCACTCAGACAGGGACTGTCCAAAAACCATCTCCCTATCAACAACACAAGGGAAGCAAAACGCAGGTTAAAAACTAATTAGCAGTAGGTATTAACGTTCTCCTCCCAAGGGTGGTTTGAAAGCAGCGTTATTTTCCTTCCAGTGGGAATTACCCAAGGCACCCGTACAAGACGGGAGCAGCGTGCAGTGACTGCAACGGCGAGCAGTGTGCCGGCCAGCTGTGTCGTAAGTAGAAGACAACCAGCTCTCCTCTCCAAGCACACGTAGAGAGGGAAAGAGCACACAAAAGATCCTAGCAGGAGGCAGGCATAGCGCTCTCTGGTTCCTAAATATAGTCTGAAAAACTGCAATCGTAAGCCAAGGGAGCAGTGATGCACAAAGAGAGAGGAGGAGGGTGGAAAGGGCCTGTTTTCTGCCCCAGGGGAGCGATGGGGTGGGGTCTGCTCTTGGGGTGCTGGAGGGTATGATACAGGAGTATTATAGTGGCTGTAGTTCAAGGTGGTTTTATCCCTGCCAGGAGTTATGGCTCATAGAAATGGGAAGCACAGAAGGGGACACACATCCACTCCTGGGGGCTCCAGGTTATTAACTGGTGCACGAGCTGTGGCTTGAGCCGGTGCAGGTCCAAGCCAGCCCAGATCCAAGCCAGCCTTGCCCCTGCCATGCTGCTGCGGGAGGGGAGAGCTGCCACAGCACTGCCAAGGCCGCTTGCTCCAGTGAACATCAGCCAGGCCATCTGCTTTCTCCTAAGCACTGGGACAGAGCCAGGCTGACATGCGAGAGCCCTTCATGGGGACGCGGTGCTCAGCCTGCACCCCTGGCAGCCCACCTGATTCTCCTGCACTTGGCTGGATGGGGTCAGGAAGGGAGGAGACCTTCTGCAATAAGAAGGACAAGGCACTGTGCTGTGGACGTCTGCCCAGGGGGAGCTGAGGTGCAGTCACATTCTTCCCTAGCACGCAAGCCTGGGTGAACTAACGGAGTGGGAAGCTGATGTTAGAACACCAGCGCCACAGGAACGAGAGGGAATCCCCGATGCCCAGGACTGTTTGATGTTAGCTACAGGATGAGGATCTTAAACGCAAGGCACCGGGCAAAAGCCAAAGTGATCTTGGGAAGCATGCCCAGGGGAGCGAGTTCTCTCTATGCCAGCCACTGGTGGGAGAAGTCAACACGGTGTGATCAAGTGCTCCTCAGCAAAGCCTGAGGGTCGCTGCAGAGCTCTCCCCAAGTCAGTGGGTCTTTGCTTTTTCCTGGAAAGAAACGCAGCTCCCATAGCTGCATTTGTGAGCCCATCGTGAGGCTCACACTTCACTCCCTTTCGCTTAGACTCAAATTGTTTATAACATCTAAGTCTGCTTACATTCACTTCTTTTCTCTCTCCAGAAAATGCAGAGCGTGACAAAGTCATCAGTAAGTACCACCAGAATTACTGCTTCCATTTGTTGTCCTTGGTGCAGGTATACTTGAAAACAAGTAACTTGTTTTGTTCGTAGGTGATTCCAAGTGGCGTCCAGACTGGGACAGACCTGCATGTGACGAGTACTGCATTGCTGTTATTTCTTTAAGGCCGTTACTCCTTATACTGACAATTCTGGCCACCTGGCTCCTACCAAAATACTGGTCTATAACACCCGCCAGTGAGTGATGCACATGCAGAAGACCACGAGAGCACTTCTCATCCCTTCCCTGCACAGAAGTTAACTGACAGAACAAAGATCAATAGAGACATTTTTTGCATTCACAGGTGATTCAGAAGTACAGAAATACCATCTTCGTTGCAGGCAGCAGCTAGGAGAGCTGATAAGAAGCCTTCTCATTGCACACAACCAGTAAATGGTTTTAAATTACCCATGTATTTTTTTTAAGTGAAGTGAGCGGGATACAGTGGGTAAGGGAGCACACTGCCGAGGCAGCGTGCTGAGGCGCAGGCAGCTGCCTGCCATGCTTGCTTCCGAAGGGCTGGAGCGTGCCCAGCCCAGCAGCCTGGCCCCAGCCCTGGCCGAGGCCCCAGGCAGAGTGCACACTTCTCTGGTTCCTATCGTGCTCTTTCCTTGGACGCTCCTCCAGCAAGATGCAGCGTAGCCTGGAGACATTCTTCACTTAAACATTTTTTCTAATAATTTTTGGACCCCTGTGAGCTCTGGCATTTGCATCCTGTGGCAGGCAGTGTGCTTCCCAGTCTCGCAGTACATTGGGGCCGCTGGTACTTCTCTTTGCTTAGAATTTGGTTTTAAACATGCATCATCTATGCCATAACATAGTTTCACCCGTGTTTACACATGATTATGTACCACTGCAATGTTTCCTGTTTGTTTTTTTTTCTCTTTTTTTTTCCTGAGCATAGAGTTTTTGACTGCTGTTTCAAACAATAAACCATTATTTCCTGCTTCCCATGTATGGCAATTGTATATTTGCGACATGATCTAAAGCTTAACTGCTGGTGCACAAAAAACCACATTCAGCTCCAACCTGCACAATGCTGAGAAACACAACGCTGGGAAAGACAGCATAAACCTCCAAATAAAATCATGCTGCGCCCATAGTTATACCTTTGGCTCAACAGCTGCCAAGGGATGAGTCTCCTGCAACCCACACATCTGGAGCAGGCAGAAAGCAGTGGGGACGGCTGCTGCGTTCAGCTGGGCGTGTCCTCTACCGACCACCTTCGCTCAGCTGGAGTGGAGGCTGGAAGGAGCAGAGCTGCACAAGCTCACAGCTGGACCTTAGCGATCTGTATCTATTCGGAGGTGGGTTTAGATGCCTCTGCACCATGCCCCTCTGCAGGGCACAGACACACAAGGAGGCTGGGAAGTTCCCCGTGGTTTCTGGGGTACTGCCCCCACAGTAGCTGCCAGTGTTTCTGCATACCCACTCCTGACCCCACTGCTGGGGTGGATCTTAACTTAAAACACTGGAGCTAGGACCCAAAGTTTCTCACGTTATTCTTCCAGGTAGTTAACTGCTTGCACTCAAATCATGCCAGCATCACAGCCTGAATAAATAATTTTTCAAAATGCAAATATGACTGGGGAAAAATTTGTGAACTTTGCCCCTGATGTATCTTTACATTTAGTTTGTTGACTGCCAGAGCCTCTGGAGCTAAGACATCACACACACACACACAGGAGATGAGCAGTTTCTTTTCCACACTCCAGCGACCAGGGTCCCAGTACCCATGCTGGCCTGCTTGTCAGAGAGCGAAGCTTGTTTCTGTCTTCCAAACTGGGCAAATTAGGGTGTTTTAAATAAAAAAATCCCCATTGCAAAAGCAAGGCCATGGGTCTATCTGTTAAAAAGAGCAACCATTTTCCTCCCCACTTGTCTGTTGCCATTCTTTTGTGCAAGACCTCAAGCTTCATGTACTGCAAAGTCTGAAAATGGGATGGCAAGCGGTGCGTGGGCAGCAGGACTTCCTCTGTGTAGGCTCTCTTGCACAGGGCTCCCACCCCAGCACAGAGCCTGGCACGGTGTCTGCCCCACTGACGCCAGGTGCAGTTAGATCCTAGTGCTGCAAAGAGAAACGCAGGACAGGGAAGAGCATACACTGCTGCATCCAGGGAGCAAAAATGAGCTCAGCAGGAATTCTCCCCTGCTTAGTTTAATCTATGCTTGGTCTCCAGGAGAGTAAACAGAACGAACACAGAGCCCTTAAAGTTCAAAACATTCACAGCACTGCCAGTTAACTATATACTTCAGCAGCTCTAAGGAAACACCACAGAAAAAGCTTCATTAAAAAAAACTGTAAATCACTGGGGCTTAGGGGAAGAAAACCCTAAATTTTACAACATGGTAGCTTTCAAACAAAAAAGCCTGAAAGTCAAGAAGTCAAAGCTAACCAAGTACTGCATCTCATTTTAAGGACATCCAAAAATGTCGATATTTAACTCCAGATGATCAAACCACTTTGAGTTGTCCACATTTATCTTATGGCATATGCCCGTGAATTCCATATGATAAATACCAAACACTGATACATAATATGGCCTTTGGGTACTTTTTTGCAAGTCTGTAAACTCTAAAATCAGTTTTAAGGGGACAATTTGCAATAGTTCAAGCTGTTCCAAAAATACCATAAACAAATTTTCACCCTTCCATATCCACTTTGTTTTCTAGTCTTTACTTTTTATACAAGTGTTGGAACTGTACAGTCGTATTCTCTGAGAAAACAGGTGCAAAAAGCACAAACAGTGAGCCCCTGCAGCCAGTTACCATTCAGATATGGACTCTAAGCAGACAAATCCTCTGGTTTAACTTGCCTACAGGAATACAAGTAGGCTTTCTTGATTTTCCAGTTCAAGTAAATAAATGTCCAACCAACAATCCTTGAGACCTGTCAACCATAACAACTGAAAAAGATTAAACACAATGCAAAGCCTTTTCACCCCGTAACAACAGAAGGACAAGACTCCCTGAAGTCTAATAGAGTTTTACTATGGATAGGGATAAAGCTACATAGATGCCTCAGCTGTGGGTGCTAAATTGAAAAAGCGTGCTTCCATGGAAATATATATAATTTAAGGCCAGGCTGCCACCAAGCTGTGCTGTTTTCCTGCACTGCAACTCAGGCAACCATGCAGTTAGCTGATGCTGCTGGAAAAACATCACTTTTTTGTAGGGTGCTTTTGGCTGGATCAGGTTCCTGAAATGAAATGCCAGCCTACAAGACCGGTATAGGGAATCCAGCCCCACACTGCTTTTTAATTTTAACTTTTTAAAAAACAAACAGGGGAACATCTCTGCCAGTCCTCTGTAGTGGAAGGTGCCTCATACTGTCCAGATTAGAACCAAGGACTCTCCTTCCCCTAATACACGCATGTTCTTTCCCTGGCTACAGTCAGACTTCTCCTTACTGGCTTCTAGCTCTGCAGACTCCTCTGTTGAAGCACTCATTCATGGGATCACGCTGTGAGAACAGGCATTTAAACTCAAGTATTGCAGTGTCTCCTGTTGAAATTAGTCCTTTCACTTGTAACAGAGGTCTGAATTACCTGACTGGTACTGAGCTCAGGTCACCCCTGTATTCTGTCAACTGCTAAACACCAGTTGGTATTTCAAGAAAGCTTTTCATCACTAAGCCCATTGGCTCACTGCAGTTTCCGAGATGACATTTGTGACTTATTGATCATATTCTCAGTGAAGTATCTGCTTAAGTAGTATTTTCCTGATTGGGTTTGCAGGTAATTAAACTGCCGTTTATGAAAAATGCAGTCCATAAAAGGATTGAGAGCATTTTTTCCTTAACAATTAAGCGCCAAGAAGTGATCACATAACTGAAAGGCACATGAAGGCTAATAATGTCCCCTAGCCTAAAGGGCAAGCATCTTAGCTACTTCTCAATGTATACATACTGGCTATTTAACCGCATATACTCTAAATTCTTCTTTACATATGCAGAAAAGGAAAGGGCTGTGTTTTCACTTACTAGTTTCAAATAAAAGGTCACTAACCTAAAAGCAGTGAGTTGCAATGTTCTAGGATAACCATTTCCACTGCATGTGCAAGAGGACTCCAACCTAATAATGAAATTGTTGTGGCCGTACCACCTCCTAATTATTACATTTGCTTCTTTAATCCCAGATGTATGAAATAAGCAACATCTGCTCTTCTGATGAACTATTTCATTACAATTTACATTTTCAGGAAACTAAAAACCTCTAAACTTCCTTTAAAAAAGGGGAAGGGCCTCAAAAAAAAAGAAAAAAGAGGAACACAATTTCTTAATTTATTTCTTGCTTGCAAGAAGGTCTAAGAATGTATTTAAAGAAAGATAACAAGACCTTCTGCTTTTCCTGCAGCACATTCCTTGCTTTGTACCACATGCTGTCTAACAGCCTCCAGGATAATGCATAAAATGACATTTTATTAATGGCATTCAATTAAGATTATGGTTTGCTAATTCTCACATGAAGCTGTGAGCTTGTTTCCTGGAAAACAAGATGTAGGTTGCACAGTAGCTGACTAATTAAAGGATTTAAGAACAATGTATTAAAATAGTTTATTAACGCTAAGACAAAACACGCAAAAATAATCAGCTTTTACAGAAACAAAAGCATAATACAGCAATAAATCTTGCCCGTTTTGCAACAGTTATCACCATAACTGAGGCTGCATATAGTCTGGTAGTCTTTCACGCAAGAACTACCTTCAACTCTCACCAAGTTCTCTGACCCTAATGTGTAACATCCTGCATCAAACTCCTAAATGTTTCTATTATGAAACCTTCCCTTCAGGCAGATGCAATTATCCAAGTACACTCCCTTACTTTCTCAAACAACACAGCAGCACAGATTTTCTTCACCAACCTTGGCAGTTTTGCACAGCCGCTTCAGGTCCACCAATTAAAGTGTACTTATGAAAAGAGAACGATCTTTCTACCTTGTCTTTTCTTGTCCAGATTATACTGGCAGCAAGAAGTCTCAAATCTTCCAAGTGTGAAAATGTTCATTAACGTGGGAGAAAAGTGAACATCTCAGGTGGTGAATTACTTCTTTTTCTTTTTTTTCTTTTCATCTGCTGCCATTTTTAACTTGACTTCTTCCACAGGAAGTGCTCCTAATTTCTTCTTCTTTGCATTCTTTACCTTTTCCTTGATAGCTTCGATATCAATTTTTTTCTCAGTGGAGGCTACATAGTAAAAAACCACAAGTATTATCCACAAACCTCTTTCAGCAGAATTCAAAGGCGAACATTCATATAAGAAACCCTATACAACTGTATTTGAACACAGATGCCATGCTCCACACACATACAAACTATTATCACCCACGTCTCAGATCACAGGTGTACTCCTCCAAAATTAATACATACACATTCTCTTGGACATAGGCCTATTGGCTTGGTTGGTCTCACATACGAAGAGAAAACATTAATTATTGAATTCTTATACCCAGAGAACCTTTATGTTATTTTGTCTTTTTGCATGTAGCTAAGATGGTAAGATCCCAAACATGCCTGTCCTAGCCTTACACTCTTTCCCTGGCTGTCCATTGACAGCCACTGTCAGAAACAGAACAAGGGTGGGCTGGGGGAATATGACACATATCTTTGATCTGCATGAAGACCTTTATAAGAGACTTCTACAGAGAGTGACAGAGTACTGAAGTAACACTTAATGCTAAGCAACATGAATAACATACTCTTAAGTTCATTTAGGTAATGATACTTTCTCTTTTGGCTGTGAGTCATGAGTGTGGATTTAACTCTTCTGCCTCACACAGTTAATTCCTACATCTCTCAGCGGGTACCAACTGTCTTTCTGGGATCTCGGTTCTTCTCTACATACAAACTATTGCTGTAATTTATTCTTGAAGACTGAAGGATTTCAGGTCAAAACACACAGCAGCTAGAAAAGCACCATATTTGAGATACAGTACAGTCAACAGCAGGATTATTGAAAATTTACTGCTATCACAAAAAAGTACTGTACCAACAATGCAGAACACATACGCTTTTCGAGAAACATGAACTTTTCGGTTCATATGAAACTGTGCAATATATAGTGTAATAGTACGTACGTAGTATATCAATACAAAACATACAGAGTATACAGAAAACAATGAATGAATATGTAGCATAATCAATGAATCCACGAAAACAGAAGACTTGTTTCTCTAGTGCATAAAAACCAAATCATCTGAGAACACAAGTTTTTACTCTGCATATAGTGTGGTTTCACTTTAACTTTTAGAAAAACTATTTATCCTATCTTATACCAATACTGTGGCATAAGTTTCCAAGTAAGTATTGCTTTTGGGCTTCTATTTCTTAACAGAAAAGCCATTTGAGTGCAAAAGTTATGGCAGCTTGACTACAAGACAGAAAGCCAAAAACTGATGTAGACAGAACAACCAATTGAGATGGCCGTCCCAGTATCTCCATCAGGAAAATATTCTATGGAGAATTGTCATTTAACTGGTACAGAGTTACGAGCCGCATGATCTTTCTACTCTCGCTGGCAACTTCAGGGATGGATTTAACCACTAGGATTTTTTTGCATGACCTTTCCTATTTCCTACACCTGTACCTCTTCAAAATCACTCAGCCTAGGAATCAACAGCAAAGTTTTAGAAAAGGAAAAAATAAATGGTTACCTTTCTTTGTTTTCACAGCTGGCTTTTCCTTTGGTGGGATAAAAGCTTTATTTCTTTCTTCTTGCCTTTTCTTGACTGCATCTGCTTGCTTTGCCTAAAGTTACCAATAAAAAGGTCAAGTATCAGTACAGCAGGGCAAAAGGGGCAAAAAAAAACCAAACAAAAAATCCCAGTCAGCGGTCAAATGCTTTTTAACTGAACAGCTGGTTACAACAACTTTACCTTTATCTCTTCCACTTGCTTTCGTTTCTTCTGTCTTTCTTTCAAGAAGTATTCACCACTTGCCAATTCTTTATCAATCTGCGTAAGACAAGTACCAAGAAGCTTCAGATAATTATGCATTTTAAGCCAGATGTATACTATCAAGAAATCAGACATTGACAGAAAAGGCCTCCCAACCTCTTGTTAGCAAGAAAAAGATTTCAAGTTATGCTGGATTCCTGCATACCCAAATAAAATTTCAGCTGACCTGGCTTTCTGGCTGTGGAGGTGGGAATGGCGTGTATTCCTTCTTAGTATTCTTCTTTTTTGGCTCCTTGCGTTTTTTCAAGTTCTTCCGCTTGAACTTAGGCAAAAATCTTTCCCAACTTTGAGACCTCAGTTCAGGATCTTTTGATAATTCCCTTTTGATCATCAGAGTCTTCAGTAGTTTTAGAATGTCAAAAAGAAGTTATTAAAAAAACAGCATTACAGTAATAGCCAAGAGCTCCAAACTACAAGTTTTACTAAACTTTCTTACATTGAATATGCTACATCTGAACATTCCATCTCTCACTTCAGCAAGAGTAGAGGGGTTTATTTGTGAACAGTAGAACCAAAAAGATAACGTGTGTCTCAAAATGGGGACAGAGTGCACTGGAGAAGGTGCCTCAGTTTAAATGAGCAAGTATCAAGCAAACAATTGAAGAGAGAAAAGTTTATACACGCTTTTCCTTTGATGTTTTCTCAGATACTGTTAATGATATTATGGCAGTATATCCTGGTAAAATGGAGGAGAACAAAGTCAGGGTTTTTTTTAAAGAAGCACTCTACAGAAATTCTCAAAACCAGATTACCACACAGAAACATGTAAATTATTAACATACAACTCTCTGAGAGGAAATAGTGCTTTCTTGTAAACAAAGATGCACAGTGGACCACACTAACCTTAATGTTATATATGGGATGTATATTCTTCATTGTGTCCAGAACAACTTTCCTAACCTGTATGTAATTAAATAAATAAAAAAAAAACAACAGAAAACTCAGCAAGTATATCATATTCTAATCAATTAAAATACCAGGTATACTATCATGCTTCCTTTCCCCTCCACCCCTAAAAGCAGGTAGATTTAAAAAGCTAACACACATGGCTAACTAGAAGGCACAGCACTTCAGAAGTATCAATAACATTGTCATGTTTATAATACACTCCGGCACACCCCACAAACATTACTTTCCTGTTACCACGGATTTTATGGCATCATGAGAAACTCTTGCTTTTGACAAGCTTTCTTCTTCTACATAGTTACTAAAAACATTAGATGTTCCTTAAGGCTATGTATCATTAACTCTGCAGTATTTTCACTCTTACACCTCTTATCCCAAACTAGAAAAAGTCTTTCTAAAATAAATAAATAAGAGTATTTAGCAAATACTTTTTTACTTCCAAGCCAGTTTGCTGCACAAACTGCTCATCTGCCTTACCTCTTTTAGGCCACTAAAGGGTCCAAGAGCTGAAACAGTGTTGCCTTGCACCATAATATAACAGTTAGTTAACAGTTCCAGGGCCTACACCAAAATAAAAAGAAATGAAGTAAGTGTAAACTGAAGACCTGACACAAATCTGGGTCTAAGAATTTTCTGGTTACTACACCTATTGGAAATACCTTCAGAGTAGATCCTTTTGGCCCAAGAAGTCGTCCTCTTCTTTTTATAAAAGTGTCTCTCTTCCTCACCAGAGAACCTATTTTAATGATGTCACATGCAACATCATCCTGAAGGATACGAACTGCCTAAAGAGAAAAGAAGCAGGCAATATCATCTGAACGCAAACATATTATTCAGAAGAGTCAGGAAAATATTGCAGTTTATTCTTCTCACTTTGCTTTCAGATATATTTAAATAAATTTCTTATTTTATTTGACTCACTTGAAAATCCCACATTTTGAAAACGTACTATTTTGTATTATCATAGAATTTGATACAAACTTCCACAATTTAATACAGACCTGTTCAAATGGAACGCTTCTTGCCAGAAGTTTTATTAAATCTCTAGCCCTGATGATTGCATATGGATCAAAAGTCTTCTTAGTGGTTGTGACAGTCATGCTTCCTTCAATTAGATCCAGTGTTGCATTCACAAACTACAATATTTAAAAAGAGTGAATCAATCTCTAAATAAGAGCCTCAGAGTTCATCTTTGGCAGTAAGAACTTAACAAACAGAACGCTATGTACTGAATGCAGATTCATTTTCCAGGTTTCCTCAAGTGACTTTCAGCTTGAGGAAACTGACACACAGACACACACAAAAACCAATGAATACATGTGTCAGGCGGCCCAAAACACCACCTCCCTTGTCTCCTTGAATTCAGGCCCAAAAAAGTTGTCAGTGTCTGGATGAAGAGATGCTTGCTGCTGCAGAGAGCTTTCCTGACAGCATCTGTAAAGAACTGCAAGTCTGGCTAAACAGACCTTCGTTGATTTTGATGACAATAAAAAAATGACACTACCAATTCTAAACACAAGCACAGTAGAAATATACACAAATACAGTATCAGAAAAGCAACCTGCACCATTTTTATAAGCTTAAGTAACACCTGCATCTCCCAAAAGATAAAACACAGTATCACAATTAGTAAGTACGCGTACATGTTCACTCAAGGCTTTCTGGACGAGTGGCCAGCACTCTTTCAAGTACGCTTCTCTGTACTTTGGGAATAACGTTGCAAAACTGCTTTCTTCCAGCAGGCCCTTGGGATTATCTTCTCTTGTAAAGGCTGGCTCTTTCCATCCATCTGGCACAGTGAGAAGTTCAGATTCATCAACTGTTATAGGTATAAGAAAAAAGAGTTGGTTTTTTCCTCCTCTTTCATCAGTGACTATTACTTCTCCTCCCTGTTTAACTACAAAAGATACAATAAATGAAAACAGGGACACAGATTTCTGTTTAATACTCTGCTGAACGCAGTCTGCATCTCTTCTAACCTTAAACAAGTTACTGCTTTAAGCTATTTACTTAAAAAAAAAAAATCCACAACTGAGGTAGGCGTTGTGGACAGGATATTACAGAAGAACAAGACATACCAGGCTGAGGCGAGCAATCAGAGCACTGCGAGGACGGGCGCATCAGAAGCCCCCACCGCTGCGCGCCCCTCGCACCCAACAGCCGTCCCTGTCCTACCCCAGCGCCGCAGGCCGGGAGGCAGCCCGCCTTCCCCACGCTGTCTCTCGGCTTACACGGAACCGCCACCAAGCTCCTCAGCCCCAGGTTACCTGAGGAAACCGGAGGGACTCCAGCCGCCGGCACGGGGCAGCAGGCCCGCGGCCACGGGGGGAACCCTCAGCCCGGCGGCTTTCCCGGCGAGCCGGCTGCCAGCCCTGCACCGACCCTCCCCCCGCCCCCACCTGTCGCCGCTTTCTTTTTGTTTCTGTTTTTTTGCTTTTCTTTTTGCTTCGCCCCGGCCCCGGTCTCAGCCTCGGCCGCCTCGGGAGGATCCGCCATGTCTGCCCGCGCGCCGCCACCGCTCACCCGGCGCCGGAAGCGCCGCGCGCCGGAAGGGGGGGGGGGGGG
>VZSZ01008814.1:326575-401281 GCA_013398815.1 Ibidorhyncha struthersii
CGGCGGCGCGATGCACGCCGGGAGCGGGAGTCCTGGCGGGGTGAGACCATGAGGGGAGCGGGGAGAGGCCGCGCCGGGCTGCGCAGGGTTAGAGGGCGGCTTTACCGTGTGTGTTCAGAACAATACGCGTTTTCGTATCGGGTGGACCGTCCCTGGCAGCACAGAGGTGAAAATAAAGCCAGTGCGAGCAGACAGGGATGCCTGCTGTGCCCCCCAGCGAGGGGCAGTGCCGGCCTCTGCTGTGTGGGTGGTGGGTGACGGGCGTTGCCAGGCCGCACGTCAACTCAAAAGGCCTCCTTGCTCCTTATGAACACAGAAACGTCCCACGGCTCTCCATCAGGGTTAATTTATTTCAAGGTGTGCCTGCAGCGGGGCGACAGTGTCTCCTGTGAACACAGCTCGGCCCCTCTGAAGCCGACAAGGGTCTGGCGGATGGTCAGTGCTGGAGACCTCCCCGGCTTCCCCAGGGTGGCTCTGCAGCTCCTTCTCGACTCTGTGCTTCTTAGTACAGGCACAGGCTCTAAAAAATTTAATGCCACAGCTGAGATGAGAGGCATATAGCAAGCATCTTCTTTCCTTCCTCTTTCTTGTGAAACCTTTTCTAGCCACATTCTTCAGCTCTGAATTTTCTATTGCTGTTATGCAATGCAAAAGAAAAAAGAACCAGCATCATCAAAGTGTAAACTGAAGTACATTGATAAATACTTGAAGTATTTCAGTGCTTATAACTGAAGAAAATGTGTTCCTGGTGAGACCTGATTATTCAGCTGAATAATGTAATGTAATGTTCTCTGGGGGGATGCTCTGCATCCTTCTCCCTCCCCCTTCCTCTACCTGTAACTGGGCTTTTCAGTAAAAAGGGAAGAATGTGCCTCCTTCAGTCTCTTTTATGGTGACCGTTAAAAGCTAATGGAGAGAAGAAATGGAAGAGACCTTTAAGAGTGAGAATGCCTGCATCTCTGAGGGAAGATGGCCTTTGTGCTTGGCAGGTGTTCATCAGACCCATTCATAAAAGCCTGCACACTGGGGTGGTTAATTACCATCATGATGAGAAAGGTATTACTATCATCTGATTTACACATAAATAAAATACTAATTCAAAAATCAGTTTTGACCCCCCAAAACTTTTATTTGAACCTGACTGCTGTTCTTCCTAGCCTGCTCCGTCTCTCAGCCCTCCACCAGCCCCATCTCCCACAACCAACAGGACACCAGGATCACTTCCGCCTGCAAGTGTGCTGTCAAGTTGGTGCATGTTTTCAGCCATTTATTTTAAATTCTCTCTGTCCATGTCCTTCAGACAGGGAAGCTGCCATGGGAGCGCTTGCGAGCCTGCGAAGGACAGAGCATCCCCTTGGTGGGGCTGCGAGGGGTTTGATGGGATGCACCATCTCTGCCCTGAAACGGCACATCGAGTATCCACCTTCTGCTCTGAGGATAAAATGGAAAAAGAAAAAAAGCATGAAGGGGAATCCGGCAGGCCCAGCAGCAGTGAAGTGCTGGTGGATCCCTCTGGCCGTTTTGGGGTGGTTGGTTATCCATCCCCAGTCCCGCTAGATGGCAGTGACCACTGCGCGAAGTGGAGCACCCCAAAGGGAGCTGCCGTCAGCCCGGTGGCTTCTGCTGGAGATGGGGAGAGCTGGTGGCAATGGGGAACGTGCTCCCCTCTGCCCACGCAGCCCTGCCTTGCGGGGGGAAGGCTGGGGTCCTGCTCCTGCCTCGCCTGGCACCGGGCTCTGGATGCCCTATGCCATTGACGGAAAGGTGCAGTGCCCCTGGGCGAGCACAGGGAGGCAAATTTGCTTCTCTCAGCTCTTGGGCACAAAAGTCTCCCGGGGTTGCTTGCTGAGCTGGTACCCCTCAGCCCTGCGCAGCCTGCGAGCACGGGATGGGGTCCTGCCCGGGTGTAGGCACCCACCCGTTCGGTGGGAAGGCAGGGCTGGGGGGGTGCGGGGAGGCGTTTCTGCTCCGGGAGGTAGCACGTGAAGTGCACAGTGCATGTGTTGTGGAAGCGCAGCAAAGCAGATTTGGGAAGAGTTTCCGGGAGGATAATTAGATAGGTTCAGCACTTGTTTATAGCCTGTGCGTAGGATGCAACCCACCCAAAAATCACAGGAGTGGGCTGTGGAAGGGGCATGCTGGCAGCATTCAGCAGTGGGAATCAGCTTCCTGACCGGGACGAGAGGGGAGAAGTAGAGAGGCTGCAGGCCATGGCGTGTCAAGAGCGTGAAGGCAAATTACAGGCTGCAGTGAGAGAGAATGGGGAGCCCAGGGAAGAGGCGCGGGGGTAGGCGGCATGGCCAAGGTGGTGGGTGAGGCAGAGGATCTTTGCAGCAGTGCGCTCTCTGGCTGCGAGCAGTTTTGAAGGTCAGAGGGAAAGTCTCTGGTGAGATACACCTTTTTTTTCTCCAACCTCTCGGGCAGTGCGCCTGCTCTGGGTATACACCTCACACCTCTGCAGTGGCAGTAACAGGCCGCTCGTGTGCCCGCTCCTTTCCTGGAGCCCAGCCCCTGTGCCAGCTGCTGCTGTGTGAGGATCACTGAGCCCCCTGAGGCTCTGCGCTGGAGAAGGAGAGAGGTGCACGGTGTAAGGGGGCAAGGAACTGGGGCCTCCTTGCACCCAACTTCTCTGACTCAAAGGATGGACAACCCTCTCTGGTGCAGCGCCACACTGAAGCGTGTTTTTGCCCAGTCAAGACAGGTCCACTAAAAATAGTAGAAAACAGAGGCAGTCGTGCTAAGACACTTGGAAGCTGTGATTCAGGAAGGTCTCTCATGTCCCCTCCTGTCTGATTCTTTAAAGAAGATAGTAATTTCTCATCTTTCCTCTTACCTCAGGATCTGTGATCTGGTCAGATATGGGGAAGCCACTTCCCTCATTCCTGGTAGGGACAGGATGCTCCCACAGACCCGCTCCACTCCTCTGGGCAGCCTTCTCTGGCTCCAGACAACAGCATGTTTATATCATTTTTATTAGTCACCGCTCAAATGCAATAACGTGACTCGTCTGGCGGTGTTAGGAGGGTGAGGACAGCTAGCTGGGGGACAGTGGCTGCCGAGGGGACGGGGGACTGAAAACTGGTTCCCAGGCGACTCCAGCTGGGCTGTGCCGTGGCAGGGATGCTGCATCCCCGCAGGAGTGGGGTCCCTCGCACGCTGGTTTGGCAGCTGAGCTCCCAGGCAGAAGGGGCAGTACGAGTGCCAGCATGGTGGCGGGGCAGGGCTACCTCACGGCTGGTGGGACACAGCACCGCTGTGATCCTCTTCCCTTAACTGCCCTGGACTCTGGGGTCTGTGTGCCCTCCCAGCTCTGCCAGCACCAAGAGGCAATGTGTTTTCTGAAACCAGCATTCACTGGCAGCACGTACCGTGTTCATTGTCCCCCCAGTACGGGACATCGAGACCCAGGTGCGAAGGGCTCCTTTGAAGACCTTTGTCTGAATAATACAGATCCCAGCCTAGCAGGACACCTACGTCTGCTGAACCCAGTGCTGGGCTTTGGGGGGACCTGGGTCAGCTCTGTGCCTGTCTATACGTGCAAGGGCTTTTACCTCTTAAAAAAAAAAAAGCAATGGAATGAAACGGCACAGCCGCAGAGCCTCCTTAATGTGCATTTCAGGCTGTATGATAAAAAGGGCAGAGCACTGCTGTTAGGATGAAGGCGCCTCTTTATTATGCAGCAAAGTAATTATTTCCCAGTCAGTAGATAGGACTCCAGCCACTTGGCACTTTCTTGCATGCCATTTTCCAATCCAAAAGAGCAACTTGGGATTTTGTGATAATTCAAGCAATCAGATGAGCTCATGCACATGGCATTCATTCACTAGAAACGCCACACAGATCCCATTCAGCCCCAGCACTCGTAAATCCATGTGACACTTTTATCTATTTATAAACTTTTAACAGCAGGTTATGATTGTTATGCAAGCCGTTTTCCAGGGATTAATAAGCAGCTTGTGTTGATGGCAGTGAGAAGGGCCATTAACTGCTCTGGGACAGTCATTAATCTGTAGTAAATGCTCAGCATCTGCATCATTTCTGAGTAATTGATTATTTAATCAATACTGCCTTTTGATTCAAATAACTGGAGAATTGTATTTCAAATTTATCTTGGCTTAGGGTGTTCTTAGTTCTTTTAGTTTATAGCAGGGCAGGAAACAGGCACACAGGCAAGTGAGAGCTTTTCTTGGTGAGACTGGCTCTTAAATTATCAGCTCTTTCATACAAAACCTCTCAAGTGGTCAAAATAGTTCAAGCTGGCCACCAAAACCTATTAATTGGGCTGGATGGAGAAAAAATAGTCACAAATGTGTTGTCCTTTTTCTGTTAATATAGAGATCTTTCAGTATTGGAACAAAATTATGCCTTTGAGTGACTCGACACTGGGAGGTAGCCTGGCAGAATTAAAGTAGTCAAACAGAAACTCCCCCTGCCCAGCCACCTCCAGAAACAGCCCTTTTGATTCATTCCCTGTCCGGCTAACGTGACCTCTGTGCCCTCAAGAGGATGAGGTTGTGGTCTTCATTTCTTTTTCCTCTCCCCCCCTCCCTCTCCCTTTCTCTCCCTGGACAGTGATGTAAGTCACTTCTCTGGTTTGGTTTTGTTCTCATCTTTGCTGTCAAATCCAGTGATCTGCAGAGGTGCTGATAGATGAAGGTAACGGTGCCCATCACAAACCCGGTCAGGCAAGAACCACACCGCAGTGGTGGTGCTGTCTTCTCTGTGGAGAGCTGGGGAAATGCCCAAGCTGGCAGTTTGTCGTAGGTGAGAACAGGTAAGTGGGAGTCATAACACGAATTTCAAAAGAAAGAGACTTACTGTATTGTCACAGGATCATATGCTAATTCCCATCCTTTTGAGCTATCTTTTCATCGGATAACAAGTCTGCATCTTACCACAAGGACATGATGGATGAATAACAACTCACTGTCACTGTTAGTGGGGTTAAAATCTAGGAAAAAAGCAAACACTCACACAGTCAGATATCTATTCATATTTTGAGGCTGGAAAGACAGGCAGAAGATTTTGCAAGAAATGGAGAGGGCTATCACTGACCCGATAGCAAAGCTTTCAGATGTAGCTACTGTGAAGACACTTGTGAAGTTAGACCTGAAAAGATAAAGAAGAGGGAACAGTGGCCATCATAAATTCAGCTCAGCTAAGGGATAGCTGAGTTTGTGAGAGCAAGGGCTTCCCTTTGAAAGACGGCAGGGAGGAGAGCACATGCTGAACCCTAAAAGGAACAAGGAGCTGGGAAATGAGAAGATTGCGAACCATAAAAGCATCTGAAAGGGCTAGCCGTAAAAGCAAAGCAAAGATAATTTGTGGCAGAAGGAAGAACCCAGGATAAGAAGGAAGAACCAGTGGATAAAAAAGACAACAGCTTTGTCTGGGGAAAAACTCCCTACAATAAAATTGCTGTCAATTTGGGGACAAGAAAGGGACGAGAGCCAAACTGGGAAAGGAATTTAGTATCGTTATGAAATCAAAGCAGCAGGTTTAGACCAAAAGGTCTTTGGAGCAGGGGATGTGCCTAATCACGTATTCATACGGTGACTGACAGAATGAGGCTTTTGTCTTGACTTGAGCCTCTGGGAGTTGTCAGAAAACAAACACCGTTCCATGACAAGCTGCGCCAGGACCTCCAAGATATACATGGGAGAATAAAAATGGGAGGGTGAAGGCGAGTGCCAGTCAGGGGTAGGTGTATCGGAAGCCGGGGAGGAGGAAGGCAGGGGGCTGAGGAAGGCGGTGGGAGGAAATGCCTAAATCAGAATATTGGTCCAAAGCCTCAGAGGGGAAGAGAGTCAAGCGGGGATTAGAAAGCGATCGCGCCTGTCTGCTTTGTCTCCCACATAGTGCGGAGAGCAATCACACGTTCCCAAAGGCCCAGCAGGGACGGCTAACAGAGATTTCTCCAGCTGTCTCAGTATCCGTCCTATTTAGGTAATGCCTAACGCAGGCTGTGCCTGCCAGGGCAGAGCAGGTCTAATGGCTCTTGGCTCCCCAAATGAGGAGGTGACTCTTGTCACCCGGAGGCACGGGTCTGCCCTGAGGCCGGGGCAGCACCCAGGGTCCCCTCCACTGGCACCGCTCCTGGCCCCTCCATAGTGGGTGCCTGGGGAGCCATGGGGAAAGGAGAAGGGGATCTGCTGTAAACCTGCAAAGAGCAGGCCCGTTCTCAAAGGTATACGGTGCCACAGGGCTGTGGATTGAAGCTGGAATTTCCAAAAAGAAGTTGTTAAAATCATTTTAAAGTCATACCTGAGCAACCAGAGTTTGAACACGGCTTTTCGTCAGAAATTTGTAACAATGCTTATGTGCATTATTCTGAAACACACAGATAAAACACTCCCTCGGTCTATTTTTCTCTTGTACTAGAATCCGGACATTATTATGCAGATTTCCACTATAGCAAAATTACGGCAGAATAAATAGCTCTGCTATACACGAAGGGGAATCCTATTACATCTTCAGTAACTCTCAGTAAGCATCATCGCTATTATACCAATTGAAGAGACAGAAAACAATTTTTAATTAAAAATATTTATAGCAGGCATAATACCAACTGCCAGTTTCACTATCCGATGAATGCATTTTGCAGCTGGTACTAATTCTCTCTTATTTCCATGAGGTTAGCCAATATCAGCTGTTCATTAAGCAGAGGACATTTCAGGAGTATCCACATTATATGCTGTAACTAACTGAGAAGTTCTTCCTTTGATAGATTTTAGGAAATCAAGATTGCTTTGCTATGTTATTCTGGGACTTTATAATAGAGAGGTCATTTCCCAGTGATCCGAGTAGGCTGCATCATCAGTTTTATTCAAATCAATCCTACAAACTGCTTTCCAGCAGATAAGAACATTTTAATTAGCAATGTATCTTTTGTCTTCTATCTGCAGTGGAGTAGGGGGTGGGAGATTGATTTCAGCACACCCTTTATTTTACTGGGATAACAGCATAATCAGAAGGTGTCAGCAGAACCACAGGCAAATTAATTTCGAGATACTGAGCATGGCTGCTCCTAGCGCTGAGTCCGGCCGGGCTGTGCGGGCAAGCTCACTGCTGCCGACGGTGCTAGATGCTCTGAGGAGCAAAGTCTGATATGTCTCTCTTGGGCGAAGGGCACGATAGCCATCGGCTGGCTCCCATCCTTTCTGTGCCAGAGAGCTCCTAAGACCTCAGTTCTTGTCCTGGTTATATATTGGTAAACGTGCTTACGTGTAGCCGTAGGTGACAGCAAGCTGGCCGTAGGAGCAGCTATGAGCCTGTAGCTTCTGCTGCAGCCATAACTCAGGCTCAGAGGAAACCAGCAGGCAGAGGATGGGGCACAGAAGGAGCCTTATTCCCACATATCTCCCTTTCTCCTACCTCTCTGTGCCAGAGGATGTGTGTCTGAAATCCGGAGCTGGAACAGTGTCCCCAGTTTTGTGCCCCCAGGGAGCTCTATCCCCATAAAAGCAGGGATTCAGCAGAGTCAGTTTGTCCTTGGTTCACATTCATGTGGCTCAAAGGGGACTTAGCACGCTGAGGGCTCCAGCCCATAAAATCTAATACAAAACTTCTTGTTTGCTGTATTCACCCTGGGGTAGCCAGCAGCCCAGCCAGTGAGGAAATCCCCCGGTGATTTATCAAAGTAGCAGCTGGGAACTGACAAACCAAGCAGCTCATCATAACCTGGCTTGTGACTTGCTAAATCCCATATGGTTATTGTTTTTCAGTTTAAAGTATTAGCAGTGAATTTCAAAACCCAGAATTTAGCAAGCTGTGTTTCATAAGTGGAAAGATCAAAACCATTTGAGTCTGTGAAGTCATTTACAACATGCTCATCCTTCCACCCACAATAGATTTTACAGCAATGTCCCCTGGCCCGGATCCCCCGTGGCAGCAGAAGAGCCCAGGGGACCCAGCTGGAAAGGCGAGTGATACGAACTGGTGGAGAGGTGCATCCGCGAGGGGAGCAGAGGCTTTCCCAGAAGGTGACTCAGAACAGAGTTTAATGTAGGGAGGTGCTCTGAGTCGCTCCCAGGGGAGCTTCTGTCCCTCCACTGCCTGCAGACCGACCTGTGAGGAGCAGCTGCTGTCGCTTAATTAGCCTTCGTGAATATTCCACTTTAATATATCTTTAAAGCTAGCAAAAGCCTTGCGTGTCCATGTGCTGATCTTGCTCGAGGCAAGCATTGTGCCAGGCATCGACAGCATCAAGGAGCTGAGTTCCACCAGCTCTGTATAGGAATGTCCAAGCTGTTACATCCATTTTCTTTTACCTACAGGGAAATAAGTCTTTCAGGCAACAAAGGAGCGAACCCTTTCTTCTTGCGCAGATGGCAATAAAGGCTTCCTGAGCACTTTGGACCGAGTGTGTGGAATACAGTCACCACAGCAGTCCCATATCTAACTATCTGAGTAGTCATGATGTCCTAGGCTAGCTCTGATTTTAGCTGTTTCCCTCGGTATTTTGTGTAGATGCGCAGTGTGCATTTGAGTGATGTTCTGTTTATTTCCTAATGGTAGCAAGCAAAATTTCAGGGGAAAAAATAATAGTGGTCCACCCTCTGGAAAGGCGGTCTCTGAACAAGTGGAGCAGCAGAGCGTGAAGTGTTCCTTCTCCTGCTACTCATCTTTTTGGTCAAGCTGTTCATGAAATGGACAAAAAAGCAAACTGTTATTTCCCCCAAATCTTTTGTCTGGGTTTAAGTAGAGTTCATAGGTTGAATAACAGGGAGTTTACATCAGCCCTGAGTCAGACAGTGTAGTCAGAACTACAGTGAGCTCGAGGACCGGGGTGTTCATTACCAGAGCTGCTATGAAGCTCGACCAACCACTTTCCTTGCCTAAACTGTAAATTTTTGAGGGCAGGAACTTTCTCTAAGTATGTGTTTGTACAGGAGGGCAATTTGAGATGATCTTGTGCGAGGTACAGCTGCAATGCAGACTGCTGGCTGCTGAACGCTGCATTTGTCGTAAAGTCGTATCCAATGTGGAAGGAAATACAACAGAGCCAGTGGGTGGCAAAGTAGCTGTTAAAACAACCATTTTGAATAAAATGTCACAGGCTGAAGTTTGATTGATAAAATTTCATTTTTGCATGCCACTGGGCGGAAGAAAAGAGCCCATCTGCTCTCCAAGCATTGCACATTGTTAAGCAAACTGCTCGCAGCTTGGCAGATCAGAACATTAGAAGAAAAAAAAAAATTAAAAAAAAAAAAAAGCCAACCATAGATGAGCATGAATACAAGATGAGTCACTGAAGTTTACCCAAAAGCAACATAAAAATTATGGTGTCGCCAGGAAGTTATGCCAGGGTATTCTCACGGGCTTGGCTCGCCAGGACAGGCAGGCAGAGAGAGAAAGCGGCGGGGAATAGGGGTGCATTCTTCCGCCGCCGAGGCTGGCGAGGGCCGCTTGGCTGCTCGCTGCGGGGAGAATGCGTGTGTTTGTCTTAGCAGACAAGGGGCACCATTATCACATACCTCAGCAGGGTTGTAGATGTCAACCAAATAATTGGTTTTATTTAGAATATGACATCCAAATGGTCAATGAAGCATTTTGGGTGTCCTGGAAAGATTTTATATACAAACCAGCTGGAATCCCATTGACAGGAACAGCCTCTTCCTTTCCCTCACCCCCCTCCCCATTACTTTCAGTCGGACAGAGCTGGAAGTGACTGAGAGGAGCTTCAAGAAGCCTGCGCCTCTGAGCAGTGAAGTCTACTTGTGCTAAACATCTGACACTTGTTCATTAAGAGAGACCCGGGCAAGCATTTCATCATTGAGATGAGTATTTAATACATGAATGGGTAGCGAGAAAACATATTTGTGGCCGTTTCAAAAGGCTGTCATACAAGGAGACTCCAAGTCTGAGCAGGTTGGACAAGCTGCAGGGTGCTTTGGAAATCTCTCAAATGAACACACACTTGTAAAGCACAAAGTTGCTGTTGCAGCTTCCGAAGAAAAGTGNCTTGCACAGCTTCCCATGCAGAGCATCACAATTGCACCTGCCCCAAAACAATACGGCTTTAGTCCCATCACTCCATAGCTGCATGTGCTAGGATTTTCCAGAAACTCAGAGAAGGACAGCCCGTCCTGGTAGCTGTCACGGCCAATGCCGGAGAGATGCGTCTTCTTACTGTGGGAATCTACCATTTGTTCAAGGAAAATTAGTAAGTGTAAATATATTAAAAAAAAAGAACTGAAAAATAATGAGGACCTCTAATACCCAGAGACAGAAGATTGTTTCAAATGAGACAAAAAAAAGGCAGAAACCTTCAGTAAAGTGCTTTTTCTCTGCTTTTGGAAGATGCAGGATTCTGGCTCCTGTAACAGGACCAGAGAGCATCTTGTGCATCCCAAGTGTCCCAACAGAGCTGGCTGAGAAGGGAATGATTTTTCAGTAGCCTCTTAAGTACCAGGAGCATTATAGAAAATTTAAAGCAAGATGGTGATATGCTAATTGAACAGGACAAGCAGGAGGTCACTGTTTGAAAGCTGTTGACTGCCTGGCTGATTTCCATCCTAGGTGAAACTATGGAGAAGCTTGATGTGAAATTCAGTGATCAAGAAGATGTACATTTAATCGCTGACACCAATGTTTTATAAGAACAAACTGGCATTATTTAACATATCTTTCACTTTTCCAGTTTACAAGTTTGGCTGAAAAAAGGCAGTTGTGGACTTCTAACCCATACTCACTGTAACAGGCTAGCTGGGTGTTATCTCAAAAAAACCCAACGTCAACAAAAAATCCCCCCTGTCTAATACAGGACACAGCCAGTGGATTAAGACCTCGTTAATTAACATTAAGGAAGAGTCATGAAATGAACTGCCAGATTTCTGACTCAGTTGGTGTAGGACCAAGGCATTGGTTTTGCTGAGCACCTGAAAGCAATAACAAGAACACTGTAAAGCCAACATATGGAAGATGCCCGGGTTGCAAAGGAAGTATTCTATGATACGGCGTTGTGCGGAGTGAGCTGGGGGACTTGGCCAGCTCCAGTCACCCAAACAAGGAGTATTTTAACACAAGGCAATGCAAAACCACACATCTAGGAAGGAGGATTGCTGGCTGGACCCGTGTGGTGGGAAATAGAACCCTGGAAAGAAGTGACTCTGTGTAGCATTTGGGAATTAAAAGAGAACAAGCAGTACAACTGAAGTGCTCAGAACAAAAAAATAGATATATAACAAGAAAAAAAAGATATACGTGACACAAAAACCCCCATATATGGGTATATGGACAGGAAAATAGTGAGCAACACGGTGACGTAAATGCTTATATTCAGCATTGGTGAGGTGATCCTGGAAACCCGTGTCAAGTTAGCGACTACATTTCTTACAGAATAAAATTAACTTGCAGAAGAGACCCACCAAATAATTGGACAGGAAAACTGCCAAAAGCTCCCAGAAAAATGTCATTTGCTTGCCAAAATCTGTAGAGAATGCTTCTATAGGGTTTCAGAATACCTAGTATTAAGAAGGTTTTCATTCAGATAAAGGTTTTGGTGGTAATATTCAAATTATCAGTAGATAATAATTATCAGTTTTAGGTAGCAGTAATGAGAAATGCATTTTTTACACAAACACGTTTTTCAGAAAGAAGGATGATTATCAAAGGGTTGAGATATAAAAGCTTTCTCCACTTCGTGATGGCATCAACTGAAGATTTGGTGCCTTTTTGGGTTATACTTTTGGTTAGTCTAACACAAGTTATTTGGTTCAGTATCTGGACATTCAAACAAAATGTAATGATCTGTTCCCTGCAGGCAACTGTGCCACGTCTAAGAGTCCTTTCTTGCCTTCAGATCTGTGACACTCCCAGTTCTCTCCCCACACTGTTCTGCACATTAGGGCTTGCACCGTGGAAAACACAAATAAAGTAGAAAATCTCCTTGTAAATCACTGTGGTTAAGCGGCATTTCTTATTTTGGATTTGAGACCATTTTCAAATCAGGAGAGTGGAAACAAAGGGAGTCTGCAAGAAAGATAAGACATGCCAATAGCAACAGTAAGCACCGAGATTATTAGGGCTGTGGGCACCCAGCAAGCACACTGGGACCGAAGGACACTGCCAATCCCACGGGTCGGATGACCCCGTTTCAGCATGTGCTGGACTGAGACATCCTGCCTAAGTGGTCTCAAAGCCTTTTACTGTGGGTTTGGGCCGTGTGCTGATCCTGTTATCAGGTTTAAGAGCAGGAACTGTGGTCCTGCCAAAATTAGATAAGGGTTAAAAAAAAAAAAGAAAAGGGCACCAGCAGACACTGCTATCAAACAGAGTGCTTGCTTGTGCTCTTACACTGTTGGAAATCATCAGCAAATTAGGTATAAAAGGAACAGGCAGGCAGCATGTTCCCAGCTGAACTGCTATAAATGTCACAGCATTTGTATTGACACCACAGGCTGTTTCATCAAAAAAAAAAAAAAAAGAAAAAAGAAAAGAGGAGGAAAAAACTGATTTTGCAAAGAGATTTGTTTTTCAAATGAGAAAAGTCAAACATACTTAGCAAAATTTACCCTGCAGGAATCTAATAATCAGACTATAATTGGGTGATGGTCAAAAGATTATAGTAACTGAATGGCTAAATAGTAACCCTACATCACTGATAATAATTAAGACATGTAAAATGTCTTATACCAAAGAGTACATGGGAATGGGATAAAGATGTGAAAGAGTTTGAACTGTTTATTTAGATCAGACAATCCTTAGAATTGAATGAAAGATGGGGTAAAAAAAATTGTAGTGCAGGGAAAGGTACTGTATTGCTTTAGAGTTGATGCTCTTCCATTATCCTAGCTGCTAGCAAACAAGCAACACTTCCCATAAAGTCACAAAACACAGCAGTTTCCCTCTTGCTGCTTCCTCAGTATCCGCACGAGCAGCTCAGCAGGAACTGTAAGTGACGGCTATTTCACCTCATCATTTTTAAAGGGAAAATTAAATTTTAAAAGTTCTCTTTGAGTTGTTTGTCTGAAACGTGGCTTTCTACAGACAGCCTTATCCAAAACATTCACAAGCACCTGCTGCTTCCCAAACCAAGACAAAATTTTCCTTGTTTCCGCTTGTGCTGAATTCAACAGCTGGGACACGTTTGCGAAGCGCTTGGTGCCCCAGGTAAAACTCCAGGAGAGCATCGTGTTTCAGGGCAGACACTGGGTGATGCACAGAGGCTCGGGAGTCATCGCAGGTGTAAAATCAGAGGGATAAACACCATGGGAAATACTGGCAGGTCAGGTGAAATGGTCTCCTTGGGAGCCAGCAGTAGTCGGCAATTGCTTGAAAGTCTCTGGAGTACTTCAGCATCTCTTGTTCTGTTGATTAACAAAGCAGCAGGATGGGGCTGGTTTCTGCATACAGCAGTGCAAGTCAGAAAAGGGACCCCAGCTTGCTAAAGGGAATTTATAAAATCTCGACGAGGCAATGTCTGCCCATTTGACAAAGCTCTGCATGGTTAGAAAGACTCCTACGGTGTTTTTAACACCACAATGCATCATTTTTTCCTTCTCATCGAGGAGGAAACTTCTCTCTTTATAATTTATGAGACCGTGTTTGGTAACAAGCAGGCTGTGAAATCTCTGTGGGGAATGAGGAACCTTAAAGCCGATACCTCCTCATGAATAATTTCAGTAGCACGCGAGAAGGAGCAGCAAGGCCATTTTACAGACCCCTTCAATCATCCCTTCCAGAGGGACCACATCTCATATCTCTGCCTCAGAGAAGTAAAGTTAGGGCATCCATTGCAACGGGACAACATTTTGGCACAGGAATATTTTCATACCAGGTCCTTAAGCTAGGAGAAGAGGGTGCAACCATGCCTGCCCCCTCCTACAGCAAGAACATTTCCTCTCATGAAGCCCAGTTTGGCTGCCCTGCTGAGCCAGAGGATCCTGCTTCAGATTTGGTCTTCAGGTTAATTCCACTGGCATCAGAGGGCTCAAGGGCAATTGGTTTTTCCTTAAAGTTTCTGTCCACCCAGGTCTGTGACTTCTAGCTGTGGGAGACAGTGAGAGGCAGCTTCAGAGGGCAGGGCATATGAATAGACTCCTTTAACCAAAGGGGTTATAATCAGTGGCTTTAATTGCAATGTAAATTAGCAGCAAGACAATTTCCTTTAAATAATTAATTTGAATCTTGTTCTGCATTTCTTCCCTTTGATTCTTTTGTGAGGGAGAGGTAGACCTCACTGATTACTATCCAGGAAAGTGTGTTAATTTGGAGTTGTGTGTGGTCTTTTGCACAAAACTTGGCATTTGTTTTTGCTGTCCAGGAGGACACACGATGAACATATTTAAGCTGTTACACAACTTAACATAACCTGCTTAGGTTCTTCATTTTGTATGACAGAAAACAGCAAATGAAAACTGAAAGAGCCAACTCGTTTTTGCATCCTGCTGTTTCTGGATG
Organism: Ibidorhyncha struthersii; assembly: GCA_013398815.1. Lineage (NCBI taxonomy): Eukaryota > Metazoa > Chordata > Aves > Charadriiformes > Charadriidae > Ibidorhyncha > Ibidorhyncha struthersii. Next base: position 340,979 of record VZSZ01008814.1, read on the forward strand.
GAAAGTGGGATGTAATAAAAGTGCAGAAATTTAAAACTATGGTAAATTTGTTTCGTTTGTGTCATTTACTCTTCTCAAATTACATTTCGCACCGGAAATGAAGGTCTTGGTTACTGAAAGCCTTATCATTAGTTAAGGATTTTAAACAACTAAAGCAAAGCAAAGCAGATATTCCTTCTGTACCTGGAGAAGAGGCAGCTGCTGCCAAAAGCTGGTGCATCTCCTCAGTAAAAAACAGGTTCAAGGTGGTCAGCTGTGACTCTCCTTCTTCTACAGCTCCAACTGTCTCAAGGACTTGGGAGCAAACAAGTCTTGTCTGAATGTTATCTGTCAGTGTCTGTTCAGTTCATGCTATTTTAATACCCTATGGTAACCTTAAAATAGGCCATCATGACTGTGAATTAAATTTCAAATTCACACTTATTTTAAGGAAAAAAAGTGAATTTAAAAATAATATGTGAGTTTGTCAATATGTAAATTGAAAATTATATTTAATAATACTTGGTAAGCAATTTGTCAATATGTAAACTGAAAATTATATTTAATAATACTTGGTAAGCAATGTGTCATATTTGTGTAAATCATAAATCATATTTAATTTTACTTATTATCCCTCCATGGTAAGCATTACAGTGCTGTGTATCTCCACTGCATCTGCCTGAGGGCGGGTAATTAAATTCATGACCCAACATGCTCGGGGAACAGAGGAGGACAGGGCTTGGCTCGCGGAGGGTTGGATCCGCGGTTACAGTAATGGCAGGGACCACGTGCCGAGTGGGTAGGACGCGGGTATTTATCACGTTGCGGGGGGCAGCAGCTTTCCCAGTTGTCCCAGCTCTGAGAGCTGGGCACTTCTGGAGAGGGAGTGAGGTGCTTCGGGGCAGCGAGCACCCCTTCCTGCGAGGTGCTGGGACACTTCGGGGGATGCTGGTTGCATCCAAGGCTACTGCTACATGCGGGAGCCTGATGGCCTAGGGTTTCTCTGAATTACCACGTCAGAAGATACCAATTCATATGTTTATGAAATCCAGGGCAGACTCGCAGCTTTAGTACAGAGAAATCATATTATATTGTCGTATTATATTGTCAAGACCCTTTTGGTCTTGACATTTGCAGTCCCTTTTCACCAGGACTTTAGGTTATGACTGTGCTGTAGCTGCATAAGGGATCGTGTTAGCACTGTGCTATAACAGCATTTTATTCTGACAGTCATTTACTCTCAGCTGTAACCACAGCTATGAGCAGGAGTTAGGCCTGCGCGCTATGGAAGAGGATGTTATTCTTTCAAGCAATCTCTGACGAAACACTTGAAATGAGCCTCCACACTTTGCACACGTGGTTAATATAATCTTTAATTTCTCCTTAAAAAGCAACGGCAGCAGAAGTCATTTTCTTCCTCGCAAGCTTCAAATACAAATGTAAGAGAAAATAATAGCACTTGGAGAGATGAAAGCCCCATCCAGGATAGTTTATATGCAGCACTATTCTATTTGAGAAGGTTATTTTTGGTGTCCTTACTTCTAAAGCTGTTCGTTAGCTTTACTGCTGCATGCACTTAACCTTCCCCTGAATACCAACTTCAAAGCCTCAGTGCTTTACAGGCGCCATCAGTCTTTCAGGTACAAAAAAACATTGCTTTTTCGTAAAAGATGTGCTTTGTTCCTTTTGTTGGGTAAGCAGAATGTCCCGGCAGCCTCAGCACTTCATCATTAACTGCAGAACATAGTTCACACCCAGCTTGGGAGAGAATGGGAGCAAAAAGAAAAATGGTTTTGCCTCCCTGCCCGTGACCCCATGCCACCGTGTTATTTTTCACGAGATCACTAAGACGTTCATGAGCATAAATCAGTATCATTCAAAAACCAAACGTCAAAGGAAACAATAAAAATCCCAGGGATTTATGAATGGGAGGGATTGTCCTGTGCTGCTGGGCTTGGATCAGTGTGATGCTGGCAGGGGACGCCACTGCAATGCAATAAATGCTGCCATCTGTTACTCCTGAGCTCCCGGAGCATGTAAAAGGCACCAGTGAAAATCAGCCCTGCTCCGACTCCAGTTGCTCAGGCAGCTCCTTCCCGCCCATGAGGGTGGTGGGCAAAGCCAGTGTGTGGTGCTGCTGGTGGGGCTTCGCCTCAGTGGAGATGACCTGGGGAAAGACACCTCGGGGGGCCGGGACTGTTGCAGGGCATCTCCATGGTGGAAAGCCTCCATGAGCTTTCCAGTGCCGTGGTTGTCTGATGCTTGCCCGCCCTACAACACCAGCACGGATCAGTGCCTTGGTGGCATCTGGGCCTTCCTTCTCCACCTGGGAAGGTCCAACACCCAGCACACTAGGAAGCTCTTTGTGTATTTTTGTATACATATATCCACCACCTCCCCTGCGGCAGCCAGTTTGGGAGAGTGCGCTGGGCATGGGGGCTCCTTCCCCTCTCCCCAGCCATCCTGCAAACACCCATCTACCTCCAAGCACATGGGACGTGTTTCCGGGGGTGCTCAGGAAGCTGGCTGCGTAGGGTCCTGCCACCCTTCCCTAAGCATCTCAGCACCATTCCCCCTCCCTGTGCGGGGGCTGAGGGCTGCCTGCCAGCGGTCGCCCCAGCTGCAGGAGCAAACGTCTTCCCAAGTCACCCTGATGCCAACCGCTCGGCTTAGGGGCATTTGCATTGCTTCCGCAGGCTCAGGCATGGTGTGTTTGGGATAATTTATACCCAAAATACCTGCAGCTGAAGTTCCTAAACATGGAGGCACTCTGAAAGATAACAGGCTGTTGTTCCCTGCTGTGTGGAGAAATCCGTGCAGCCCAATGACAGAAACAGAAAGGAAGGAGACACCCACGTACAAAAGCAGTCTGCTCAAAAACTACCCTGTTATTTTTAGATTAGAGTACTACTCATGTTTGCAGGTGTATTTTTTTCCCCACCCTGAGTCCACGAGGAGAGGGGGATCAACCACTGTAACAGCTCATCATTTCCATTTTCTTTACATTCAGATAATGCATTTCCAGGTTGAAAGACTGGGTGGGCAATATTGATTACACATGCAACACTGTTGGAAAGAGGACTTGCATGCTTATCTTTGAAAATCTGGCCCCTGGGGGATGTGATAATTTCTCTCATCATTTTAGCTGGTCCTCTCGAATGCCCTTCCCCTCCCAGGCACGTGGCGGCTTGGAGCTGCAGCCACGTCCCCCACAAACACATCGGAAGCTGCTGACGGTACCACCAATTCACTGGGGAGCTGCAGGAGGGACCAACTGTGCCTAATTATGGACATCAAAACACCAGTCCCACAGCAGGGACAAGCATGCAGATGAACCTCTCAAAAGATTTAATTACGTAGAAGTAATTTCTATTTTGAAATCCCACAGGATTTCTATTTCGAAAATTAACTACTAGAAAAAATGCTTTTTCTGTCTATTTGTGTCAAAACATTTGTGTCCCTCCTACCCTCTCCCCTAGTTCACTTTATATTTACAGGAAACAGTGCACGCATCATGACGCTGTATGTATTCTGAGCAGCCTTTTTCCTCGAAACCAGATTCAGTGATCATGATTGAACTGAGATGTGCCTGAGTTTCCGCTGAATGTGAACAAAAGGCAGTTATGTCCTTACCTCTGAGCTTGTCAAACAAGAGTGATTAAAAATACGCAGCTAGCTGGAAAAAAGCAAGATGGAAACCTGTGAAGCTAAACAGAACAGCCTCATAAGCTGATTTTTAGCTTAACTGTTTTTCATCTAGCAAGAACTTCACCAGGAGAAAAATAAGACTAATCAGACAAGCAAAAAAGAGCGGTTCACATTAAAAAACCAATTCATTTGCCAATTAGGTCTTGAAACACTATTAGCAATGACTGGCAGGTGCCTGGAACCCAGCTACCTTTGCTAAGCCATCACTTATACAGTGCTGTGGCCCAGCAATTATTTACCACATTAGCAGATAAACATGTTTGATCAGAGCTATTAACTAATTTAGATAATTCACGTGCGGTCGTTATCCTGTATGAAGGAGTGAACAGATTTACGGTGCCTTTGTTTGACTGGAGGCACTGCAGTTCAAAATCCCAGTGTGAAATACAGATGATGTAGACTACTGGTCATACCATGCGGGCAAACATTTAGAAATGCCTTTTTTCCCCCCATCATGCTGTGGCTGAGGTGGTTTCCTTTTGCAACACAATTCCACGAGGAGATGGGTTGGGTCGCGTTACAAGAGACGAGCTGCTGGCCGAGGCCCTCCCCACCTGACACAAGCCCGTTGGGCTGCCGTGGGCTGGTAGCCAGGAGGAGGCACAGTGGACGTGCGTGGGGCGATGGGCGGTGAACTGCCTGTAGCCCGTGTCACTGGTGGGGACATGTCTGAACTGGGAAGGCTGTGGAAGAGACGGCTCAGATGCCTCCTGGCATGGGCAGTGGTGGCAGGTGGTGGTTCCCCTTACCGTTGCCCTTCCCACAGCAGCCGGTGATCAGCGCAGAGCCACTGTCTCCCTGAACTGTGGGGAGCCCTCCGGAGGTTGTCCCAAAAAGGGGCTTTAAAGGTCAGCATCACTGCCTGATGCTTATATGTCTAAAAGTCACCTGTAAAGGAAAATTAGATTTTTCATGCCCCTACCAGCGCAGCAGCCGCTGGATGTGGATGCCAGCTCTTCCTGCAGCAGGACTCTGGTGGGCACTGGGTCCTGCCACGTGAGCAGGGATGTCCAGCTCCACGGTGGCCATTCGTGGTGAGCCGTGGCTGCTACTTCTCCACAGCAGGCACTGCGCCAGGGACCAAGCATGCTGGCAGCTGAGAGGCATGAGGAGACTGTCCGGAGGAGGGATGGCTACATCGGTCTGGAGATGGGCACTCAGAGCTCTCGGCCTCCAAGCCGCACGGCCGCTGGCAAACTTTGGGGTTCAGGGAATGGCTTGCAAGATGCACCAGCCCATCTGTGCAACAAGGTCTATCCTGTTACTCCTGGAGAGGAGCAGAGAAGGTAGCTGCAAGGAAACCATGTGTCTGTGTGCACTTTCTCAAACCCTTTTTGGTCCCCTTTTGCTAGAAAAACCACACGCTGGTGTGTTTTTGAACTGTGACCAGTGGGAGCAATACCAAAGCAGAGGCCATTGCCTTAATTTACTTGAACATGGGAGAACGAGTGATGGATCTGTCACACCTGAAGTGGATGTCCTGCTGGGTGCTCCCCTGATCCCAGCCCCTGCAAGGGAAGGGGCCGACCTCCCCTTTCCTTTCCTTTTTGTTGGTGCCGAGATCCTGCTTTGGTAGCAGATAGCAAGTCTGATCTCAAGCTTCAAAAATCCACCAGAAAACACGGGCTTGGATAATTTCTTAACATAAAATTCTCTGTCTTTTTCTTTTTGTGCACATCCAGAAGATGTAGAGGAGTGAGGCAGAGTTTTAAGTCACAAAATTATTATATACATGCAAACATGTGGCCAAAAGCCAAGGCTGGAGACCAGCCAGAGGGCCAAATACTTGACTCGGGCAAGTGGGTATGAGGGCTTGTGATCCTGAGCGGTCCTGGTGTAGGTTAGAGGATGACAGGGTAATTTAGGTAGGAAGAGACCTCAGCAGGTCATCGCCGTAGGCCAGCCTCCCCCTCAGAGCAGGACCAGCTCGTTTGCCATCTGCTTTTGCCTTTCCCTGGTTCTGCTCCTTCACAGCTGACCCTGAGGAGCAGATTGTCTCGCAGCAGACACAGCCGGGTCCCTGCAGCGGCGTATCCCAGTCAGTGGAGCTGCCTTCTCTGGGCAGAGCTGCTGGGAGGCACCTCATGCAGGGGGTAAAGGATGCCTTCAGCATCCCCCTCGAGTGCTTCGCCGCGAGCATGACCTGAAACTGCTTTGCAAACCCCCTGCAGTTTTCAGCACTGAGGGGACAAACAGCCTTAAAAATCGAGAACACTGTTTTATTAAATATACTGAATATGGCACAATCTAGTGTCCTTAATGATTCAGTTTCAAAATACAGATATTTACATGCAGCATGCTGCGTGTGTTTGTAGAAACGCTGTTTTCCTAAGGCTGCCCGCAGGGGTCGGTAGGGGGACCAAGAGATCGGAGAAGCAAACCGGGAAGCAAAAAGCAGCCCTTTATTTGGATGTGGGGCTGACAGAGGGCTTGGCTTTGCATTAGTAACGGTGAGCTGCCGCTACAGGAACCTGTTTTGTTACTAAGACACGTTACAAGTCAGCAGACTGCCACATTTTTCTGACTCATCAGCTGATATTAATTAATGGCTTGGGAGCACACCAAAAAATCCCATTGGCCTTCCTTCCTTGAAAGGCTGCAGTTGTCTCTCTCCCCCTCCCCCTGGCTTTAGAAAAAAAAACCCATCACATCAAAAAAGCTATACATTTTAAGTATGGGAAGTGACCAAAATAGCTCATCCCTGTATTCTGTAGAGCAACGCCCTGCCTGCNCCCAGAGGGCAAGACGCAAACCTAATAAGGGACATAAAAGATAACACCGATCCTTCTTATGAAAATCACCTTTGTAGATGACCAAAAGTGCCCGTGACAAAACAATTGCCCATCTCTGTGGGCTGCTGCAGCTCCCTGCCAGACAGCCTGGTAATTCTGAGCAGGGGATTTCAGTTATATACACAGAAAATGTCTTCATTTCTCTCAAAACAAGGAATAAGAGAGCTCCACTGAACTAGCAACTGTGAAAAAAACAGCATTGTCCTCCTTCAAAGAGAGCAGCCATGACCCCCTGTCTCCCAGGGGTCCGGCCACCTTTGCTTATGCCACACCTGCATCCTCACCAGGGCCAGCATCAGTTAAAACGCAGCCCCTGAGAGTCAGGTTTCCAGGCTGACTCCCAACACCTGTATTTCTCGCAAACAGAGCCACTGCTTTTATGTTTTTCTGGAATCCTTTATCCCTTACTGTAATGTCCAGTTTCTCATTTAAATAATTTGTGTTGATATGAAACCATTTTTTTTCCCAAATCCCCTGTAAATATTAATCCTCGGAGGAGTGTATTTAGACAAAATGTAAATAGTTTCCTTCATGTGATTTTTTCTGGACAGAGCAACGGCCACCGAGATATCATGTGGTCTCCAGGGTATTATGAATAGTGCTTTCATACTTTTCTGTTACTGCGGTGTAACTACAAGATCCTTTTTTGTCTTGAGTCATTACTGGTTAAATAAAACCTCTTTGTGAATTACCTCAACCTCCTTCAGCATGAACATAAACACAGAGCAGAGCTGTGTTTCTGAATTCTGTCCGTTTTTAACAGATATAACCCTCTTAGTAACAGCTTAACCACATTTTTACAGACAGAGATGCTCACCCACATCTTTACTTTGGTTCTCATAGCCCTATACTGATTTGTGAAGCACCAAGGAGCATTAAATGCACTTTCCGCGATTCACGGAGGACATTTTAGTGAGTGGTAGTTCTGATGAAATAATCCCACCTTCATCATCTAACTCCAAACAAGTCTTAGGAAGATACAGGTGAATAAACCAGGCTGAATACTTACTTCTGGTGGGTACCCTCATGGTAAATGACAACATCTCTGATGAAAAGTTTAATGAGAGCAACTTCAGTGACTTGCACACATGCAGAACAGAGTCCTATGCAAAGTCATACCTCAAAAATTTATTCATTAATACTCCTATTTTTTATCTGTAAGGGTTTCTCAGAATGGACTTACTTGGGACGGCGTTTTTGTTTGCTCCTGCTATTCTTCCTGCTTTCACATTGCAGTGGCTGGAGCATACAAAAAACTGTTCTGGCATTTTCTTCTTCCCCCGAGCGCAAGGGGCCAAATGCGTGTTTGCTCTGGACTAATGACTCACAGACATTCAAACTCAAAACAGGTCTTATCATTGCATTATAAAGATTATAAAAGTGGTCGGCATAAAGCTGCTTGCTGTAACAGGGACGCTGAAAGGGCTGCTGACTGCCGGGGACCAGAGGCAGGGAAGCCAGCTGGAAGGCAGGCTGAGAATGAAATTACACCTCCCTGAGTTTCATATCCAGAAATATGAGCAGCTTCTCGTGCAGAGCTCAGAATTTAAAAGCTGATAAATTGCAGAATGAACACAGGCAGTTATTTACTCTATCCCTTATCCTTATTAATTCTGCAGTGTACCCTTGCTCATCCAAATCTTAGCCTTAATTTATTCTCAAAAATTAAGAAAACATTTAAATGGTTTGACCTAGAAAAAGTAATTGGCTTGCTTATGAATTCATAAAAGCACAGAATTGTCTTAGTGATTTTAAGTTCCCAATGGGTCAGTCATATCGGGGGAAAGAGCATTTGATGAAAAACTCCAAATCATTGTCTGCCTTCCTCACAGATGGCCCAGGTTTTTCTCCTTCTCACTGCTGACCTGTAGTGGGGAGTGTTGCTTTGAGATACAGCCATGGACATGAGGCACCTTTTACAAAAAGGGAACAAAAAAGAAGAAACAAAAATAAAGAAATGGAAGCAACACCAAAACCACATCTGCCTTCATATGACAGGACTGAGGAACCCAAACCGGACTGGTTACTGACCTAAAAAAAAAACTGATGCGTCTTTTTCTGCCAGAAGGCTCAGTCTCAGTCCCCACATGTCTATAGACCAAATTTGCCTCAAATTCTGATTTTAGGGTGTGCATGTTTTTAAACACGTGAGATTTTAGGGTTCTCAGAGGAACAGAAATGCACATCTGAGCATTTTGGGGTGATTTCTGAAGCAAGGGTGGAAAAAGGGTCTGAAGGATTCTAAAAAAAATTCTCAATTTGTCTGTGCTTACCAGTGCCTCAAATTATTGTTATTTAAACACAGAGGGTTTGTATTAACTGTGTGTTTGTGCATGGTAAATCCAAAAACAAAGTTTGACTTCTTAATGGAGTTGGTAGCACTGAAACACTGAATCTAAAACCCTGTAAACAGCAAATCCTTTTGTGAGTGCCCTCGAAGTCCAGATGGTAATCTGTGCTGTTTGCATTGGATTTTCCCCTCTGCTTCCTCCATTCTGGTTGAAAAAAAAATAACAAAGTTAGCTGATCAAACAAGTGTGCCTGAGCCATCCAAATTCATGGAGAAAATCTGTTCATTTGAGTTCAGTGGCCCAATTCATCAGGATTATCAATCTGTGTTTGCACATACCAGACTATTTAAAAATGGAAACTAGAAGAGCTTCTGACTGTTCCATGTCAGGAGCAGAAAAGTGGGTTGTACAAATCATTCAAACCGGCATCTTAAACCAACCAAACACCTTGAACTAACCTTAATAAAAAACTTCTGCTAACCCTAATGTTTGGCAACATTATCTCCTTAAACACAGCTCCTTTTTATTATTACTTTAGTATATTCATATGGTCAATTCATAAATGAATAGTGGTATAAATGCTATCTATTATGTGTCCACATGCCATGGCCTTGTAAACTCTTTGGGTAATACCAACAATAATAATTATTAAAATATCATTGTAACAAAACGGTGACAATGATATACTAAAACCAGCAAATGGTCTAACCCAGAAATGCCTCAAAAAAGGAAATTTTAGTTCTCTTAAACACAAGGCACAGGCCAGGTGTGGCAAGCAGTAGAATAACTGAGCTCAGATACTTGCCCTACTATTTTTCCCCAAAAAAATGAATGTAAAATATTCATCCTGTAGCTCAGTAGCTTTTAACACCCACCTGGCGTAGACTTTACAGCGCACAAGGCTAGGCAAAACCAGGTTAGAAGAGATGCGTTTTGGCAAGCACCACATTGAAACAGGGTTTCACATCACATCAAAAAAAACGCCACCAGGCCTTGATGCCACATGAGCGAGCAGAGCTTCGCTGCCAGGTAGCGTCACAGCACACCCCTTGCCATGCCCGCAGCACTGGTGCTCCCATGGGCAAACTGGTACCCAGCACAGCTGTTACTGTCATCTCCTTTTGCCCTTTTTAGCTCCTGTCTCCCCCCTGATGCCACCCCGCTTTCAGCTCGTTGCAGTACCAGGTACCAGTCTGCATCCTCCAGCTTTCGAAAGCTATGGTGAACTTCCAGCGCCGTAACAATGTGGCTGCTGGAAGAAAGGGAGTTAAAGGCTTTGAAAAATTAAAATCTCACACAAACTAGCAATGAAAGATTTGTTTTTTAAATTATGTACTCCTGAATACACATCTGCAGTATACAAGTAAAATAAAATATGGTTATAGGTGATATAGGGGGCTCAACCAGTTGTTTTTTCAATCCCCACTTTGCAAGCCCTTGGTAAAAGGCCTGACTGTTCTTTTTAAAAAAGGGTGGGATTTTGGCTGAAATTCCCTCAGGACACAGAAGCAGATTCATAATCTAATCTTTTATTTTCATAATTGCCTGCTATGTTATGGAGTGCTCCTATGAAGCTTTGGATATTGCAGCCCGATTGTGAAACAAGTCCTTAGCCATTATCTGCCAACAATGTTTATGCACACAGAGCTAAAGATCAGCCAAAATTTCACTACAGGAAATCAAAAACACTGGAAAATGAATGCAAAAAGCGTTTGGTAGAAATGAGAGATACTGAAATGAAACCTTTTTCCCGTATTGAATTAGGAACAGAATATGTTACAAGATTCAAAGGCAGAGCTAGAAGAGATGACTGAGATCATTTAGTTTGTAATTTTGCAGAACATGGACCTCAGACTTTCATGTTAACCCCTGTTGGAACCAGAGCACTTCTTTCATCAGGAAAAGAACGCAATCTACGGTAGTTATTACTGAGATTAACTGTTAATTACTCTTTTTGTTAGACACTTGCACCTTATTTTTAATCTGAAGTGTTTCTGTCTTTGGCTCTTGATGGATGTTGCTATAAGTTTGTCTGTTAGACTGAAGAATTATCTGCTAATAAATTTCTGTTCCCTCTGTAGATATTCACAGGCTGCACTAGCCTTGTTTTTGATAAGATAAACAGACTCCTCTCCTTGAGACTTCCTCATGTTTTTCTTTTATTTTGTCATCCTTGTAGTTCTTACTTGAATCCCTTCCAATTTTTCAATATCCTCTTTGAATTGCTGACACCAGAAATGGACCCATTTGGCCAGTGCGCTGCTGCCAAACATGGAGGTAATATATCCTACTTACTCCCACTCAATATTCCCTTGCCTTTAATCACTTGGCAGAAGGGCTGGGTTAGCAGCTCGTGTTCAGCGTGGCCTTCAGCTCTTTTCCAGTCTGCCGCAGTTTCCTGGGAGGAAGCACTGCCCTTCCCCCAGAAGGATGCTGTGCACCCCGTCTCCTCGGGTGTCTGGATCTGAGCTTGGCTGTGGTAAGTGCATGTTTTTTAACAGTCACCAGACTATCAGGTGATGCACTCTGCTGTGTGCCACTGCCCCGTCTGTCATTTGCTGTTTCTCCCAGCTGTACATCAATGGCAACCTTCAGGAAGATGACAAAGCTTTAAGATCTATTTCATGTTCCTTCGAAGCAAAGGATCGTATTTCTGTCACAGGCACAAGCACAGGCTCTTTGTTCAAGGATCTCTTCTCTCCCAGTTTCTCTTCTGTCTAACTGCAGGTCCATTGCCACTGAACTGTATGCTATCACCAAACGGTAATTAGCAAATGCACCAGGCGACGTACAGGGTTTACTTCTGTAAAGGATCAATTCTAGTTAATGAGAATGCTTGATCACATAGAAGTGTCTAGCAATTGCTGGCTGGGAAGTTAAAGCATTGCTTTTCTCCTCACAGGATGTTGACCACTTATTGACATTTCACAGGAAAGCACTCTTACAGTCGCCCCAGTGCAGCAAATGAGACTGCGTATGCTTATCAATAATTGCTTTCTTCTAGTTACTTCTTATCCTTCTGGAACTCTTCTATGGGCTTTATATTTTTAGCTTTCCAAACTGCGAAGAGCACTTTAAAACTTGTAATTTGTCTTTAGACACTGTAATTGCCTGCATGTGCTCAGCTCACTGCAGACCTGCCAACCATCTCCATGTGGGCACAAAACTGCAGTAACCTGCCAAATCCCACCAGAGAATCCCCAGTCAGCCTGATATCAGCCTGCACCAGACATATCACCCACCATGGCACTGCCCAGCCTTCCCGTCGCAAAGCCCATGCAGCAGGCATGCCTGAAACCCAAGGGGAGTCTGTCACCTCTTCCAGCCGGGACCCGGAGCCGGCTTACCTAGTGCCACCAAGTAGCCATGCCACTGGCACTCAAGTCCCATGCTGGGTTCCCAAAAACTGGGATGCCTGGAGATGAGCAGCCTGCTGTCCCCTCCAGCTGGAGGCAGGAGAAGTCTTAAGAAGGGAAGGACGAACCCAGTGGGCTGCAGCTCGCAGTACAGTTAGTGAAAATAATAACAGTGATAAGAAAAGTGTGATTCATTGTGGCATGCCAAGAGGGAGTCTCTGCTGGAGCTTGCTTGGTGCTTACAGGTAGGACAGAGCATCCACAGCAGTGAGGGCAGGAGAGACGAGCAGGCAGGACCTTACTCTGGAGGGCCGGTATCAGGAATGCACAGGGAGACTCGCTGCGTGCAGCCATGGCCACGAGCAGCACGGAGGGCAGCTCCATCAGCCCACCGATTCAATTAGCAATTTTTCTGTTTGGCTGACCGACAGCGAGCAGAAGGGCTGTTTAGTGTTAGGGGCAATTTGTGTCGTCTATTTAGGCAGCAGTGGTGCATTGCATCCCCATGAGCTGCGGTGGTGGCTTTGCTCTCCCCTTCCTACCCCCTGGGCGCACATATGCACAGGACCTGGCGTCACTCAGACAAGCTGCTGTACAGCAAGACTTTTCCAGCTGGTCATGTTTTAAAGGCTTTAATTCATCCTATTAACTGTCTTTGGAGAAACACACCTTGCAATGATGAGATCACGACATCCTCCACGCCTCTGGAGGCCAGACGTTTCATTACAGGATGACTAATGGAGCACAAAGCTTTTCTTCCTTGCACATGCAGACAAAATCCACATCCCTGGAGACCACCCTTCCTGCCCCGCCCCCCACACGTCATTTTATACTGGATTTTAAACTACTGATTCTTAGGGGAAAAAACCACGTCTGGTTTCAAGCTTCAGTGGAAAACAGCCCAGCACAGCCCCCGGAGGTGATGCTCATAGGACGCCCTGGTCCGCTGGGCACCGGCACTGAGCATGATACAGGAGCAAGCTCCAGAGGTGGACCCAAAGCTCTGCAGCCATGACAGTGAAGCAGCCGTGCCCTTGTGCAGCCTAGGGAAGTGGAGCAGGAGGCAGTTGCTGGGCCATTGCTCCAACCTGGCAAGAGAAGAAGGAACAGAAATCCATTTCAAGCCAGGCAGAGAGTTTACACAGCCTGCGTGGCTCTGCACAGGCTGCCCATGGTCTTGTCGCACCCCAGTGTGGAGGGCTGCTCTGTGGGGAGCTGCGTGGCACAGCACCTCCACAGCGGCAGCTGACTGCAGTCGGTCTGGTGGTCTGTTTCACTGGCAGCACCAAGATTAAGGCCATCTCCAGCTGATCTCAAGATGAGGAGGAGGCTGAAGTGGCATAAATGCAACTTACAGTCTTCTCCACGCACGCCTGAACGTGTCCTACAACTACAGCAGCCGATGGCACTGAGGTTCATCTGCAGGGGCCAAGTGATAATGAGAAGTGATATACTCTGTCCACTGATGGATCTTGTCATTGCTCAGGGCCCCATGACACCACCCAGAATACTATCCTGGGCCTTGAAAAGCAAGTCTTGTGGCAATATGGCATTCCAGAAATAATTGCATCGGGCAATGGGACTCAAACAATCTTATAAGTAATTGGGCCAAAGAGTGTGATAGGGGATATGATATACCCACTCAATGCCATGTTCTTGTGAAGTCCTACACAACAAATCACAGAAGCAGCTGAAGGAGAATGTGAATAGGGTCAATTTGCAGAGGTAAAAGCCAGCTGGAACATGCCACTTCTCATTATCTGAGAGTTCATTGTATGGTGGTCACCTTCGCCTTCAGCTGCTTTTGTGACTCAGTTGTGTAGGACTCCACAGAAGCCAAGACATCTCCACCTTCCTCACATTTCTGTATGGTATGTGTCCATACAATGACACAGAAGGGCAGCAATGTTTAAGCCAGGGTTCACAGCCACGCATTTCAGATCCCACGAAAAAGGAAACAGAAAAAGGAAAAGTTGAACTCAACAGCGTGCAGTAGGCCTGAAGTCCTTTTTGTAAAACTGGGCTGAGCAAAGTACTTGAGCACACGCTACCAGGAACAGCCCTGGTGAGGATGGAGGAGACCAGTGTGTCTGCTGAGCTCCTCTGTAACTTTCAAGAACCACCTTTTAGGCTTCATACTGCCCACAGAGCTGAGCTAACAAGTACATAAGCTCTCCTGATCTTTTTGCCAACCCTATTTAATGCACATACAGTTCCACCTCTCATCAGTTTTGCTGCCATCCCTGTGGATCCAACAGCTAAATTATTAATATTTAAAGTAACCCCTATTCTTAAGTAGCTGCAAAACTGCATATAAAGCAGATTCATTCTTATTCAAGTGGTACTGATGCAATACTACAAGCCTCCTTCGTCATAAGCTCTGAGATCAATGCCTGGAGGGTTTGGACAAGAAATGCTGCCCTGGTTAATGACAGTGTGAAGGATGGCAGGGAGCCACTAGTTATTTTTTGCCCTCACAAGGTGAATGCACTGCTCTACATATACAGTAGTTTTTAACTGCTGGTCTGAACATGCTAAAGAGTCATGGAAACTGCTGATGAGCCTCTGTTAAAAACATGAAAAAGCCAGGAATACTTTTAATGTAATTATTCTCAGCTTTAAAAAAAAAGCACACAGCAGAAAGCAGGCTGCTTGCTTCCATTCTCTCCTTCCATCTCTTCTCAGCTCCTTTCCTTGTCTAGAAAGAGGTTTAACACCCCGCTATCTTAATTGAGGGAGGTTGAACAGCAGGTTGAGCCAGATGAAAGCGACTGAAATACTACTAGAGCTTCAGCCATTCTCTGTTCTTATAATTTTTTACATTCTTTCTCCTTTGCCACTGTCCTTTATTAAAAGCCTGTATTGATTTTTGTTATCTGTCCCTCTGCCTGCTCTCCCACTGGTCACTCAGATGCTTACAGGAATTTAAATAGACTTTTAGAAATGGTGCTCTCAGGTCTGAAGGTTGTTTAAAAGGACACTGTCAAGAAATTTCCTCTGCTTGTATTTTAAAAGCTTGCTATCTTAGAATTTGAAGATATTTTCTTTTGACGGGATTGATGTTTAGCCAAGCATAGGTCAGATTCAGATTTCACTTATTACTTGGTCTATAACTGAACTAATATTTTTCCTTCATCAGAGAACTGATACAAATATAAACATTCCTCACACTGTAAGAAAATAAACTCAGGTCTTCTGCAGAAAAAGGAAAAATTTAAAAAAATAATTGTGGCATTAACTTGCTGTTTTATGTAGTTACAGGAATTGGTACTGGAGTCTCTTTTTTTGATTATTCCTTTGATACCAAAGTGCATGGGGAGAAAGGAAAAATTGTCAACAAAGTCAAGTTTTCATTTCCTGCACTTACTTAAACAAGCCCACATTTTTCTGTGAATATTTGTTTGGAAATTGTACCATGTAACAAATCCCAACTGCAAACTACCTTCTCGTTCTTCACTGTAGGTTATGAACCAGTTTACCAGTTCACTGGGTAAAAAACTGTCTGGAAGGCTGGGGCCAAAAAGTTGTGGTGAATAGAGTAAAACCCAGTTGGCCCAAGGTGGGCAGGAGTGTTGATCTGCCTGAGGGCAGGAAGACTCTACAGAGGGATCTGGACAGGCTGGAGCAATAGGCTGAGGCCAACGGTATGAGGTTCAACAAGGCCAAGTGCCGGGTCCTGCACTTGGGTCACAAGAACGCCATGCAGCACTACACTACAGGCTTGGGGAAGAGTGGCTGGAAATTGCCCAGTAGAAAAGGACCTGGGGTAGCTTGTCAACACCTGGCTGAATATGAGCCAGCAGTGTGCCCAGATAGCCAAGAAGGCCAATAACACGCTGGCTTGTATCAGGAATAGTGTGGCCAGCAGGACAAGGGAAGTGATTTTTCCACTGTACTGGGCACTGGCGAGGCTGCACCTCAAATACTGTGTTCAGTTTTGGGCCCTTCACCACAAGAAAGACATTGAGGTGCTGAAGGGTGTTCAGAGAAGGGAAAAAAAGCTGGTGAAGGATCTAGAGCACAAGTCTTATGAGGAATGTCTGAGGGAACTGGGATTGTTTAGTGTGGAGAGGAGACTGTGGGTAGACCTTATCGCTCTCTACAACGATGTGAAAGGAGGTTGTAGCAAGGTGGGGGTCAGTCTCTTCTCCCACGTAGTAGGCAATAGGACAAGAGGAAATGTCCTCAAGTTATGCCAGGGGAGATTTAGATTGGATATTAGGAAAAATTTCTTAATGGAAAAGGTTGTCAAACAGTGGAACGGGCTGCCCAGGGAAGTGGTTGAGTCACCGTCCCTGGACGTATTTAAAGACGTGTAGATGTAGTGCTGAGGGACATGGTTTAGTGGTAGCTTGGCAGTGTTAGGTTAACGGTTGGACCTGATGATCTTAAAGATGTCTTCCAACCAAAGCAATTCTACGATTCTATGAAAATTGTTCTCAGGTTAAAAAATAACAAAAATATCAAGTTTTATCTTTGACACAGCAATGTTGAATGATACAACTTTCTCCTTTCTCATTTGTTTTTGTTTTGTTACCAGGGTAATCTTGCCCACAAAGAATGGTTCCTGACCAAGAGAAGCATATGGTAATATGATAAGAGCCATCAATGGCTCCAACAGAGTAGAAGGAAATTTAGAAGGAGATAACTAGATGAATAGGTTTTACACAACCGAATGTTGTGTGAAGGAAATTAAATTGGACTACAAAGCTTGCAGTATGTGACCCCATTATTCAAGTTTATCTACAACATACAAGACCAATTCTCCTCTTCTTTGTACTCACCATATATTTCCACAGCATCCTATTTGTTTCCAGTTGCTACTGCAAATCTCAGCTCTTCTGTTGGGTCCTAAAAAAACCCACAAAATAATTGTAGCACTGTAGCATCTCTCCTCTCTTTCTTTTCCTTTCTGAATCTATTCTCCCCACCATTTCCACAGTGTATTCACCAACACAGCCCAACAGCATGTAACAGAGATTTTAATACGCTGGTCACAGATGTTTTCTCCCTTGTCCTGTGCTCTGAGAGCACTGTGCTGCTGTGTGTTGGGAAGCGATGTCAGGCGCTGCTGACATAATTTGGAAGTATTTAATCCTTTTACTGATGCCATTTGCACAATGATGGAGTCCCAAGAGAGGGAGAAAAGAGCTTGTGCATGCTGCAGAGCTGACCTGCACCGGCACCGTGATGCCAGACACCTTCCACGGGCACTGGCTGAGCTGCGCAGCACAGCTACACTCACTGGCATGGGATGGCGAGGGGCACATGGGCACTGCGACCGCAGACCCCAAGGTGCCACTGAGGACAGCGGTCCTCAGAATCCCCCTCCATTCTTGTTTCGACATAGGAACAGCCAGGATTCCTCCCAAGGAAGATAAAGCAGCCAACATGAAGGGGTCTCCCACGCCTCCCAGGATGGGAAAAGAGAGAGGAGATAATTTTCTCTGAGAGTTCCTAAGCTACGTCCTCTGCCAGCCTTATGCTGGGGACTTCCACCCATCCAGCAGGGAGGTTTCTTCCTTTTGGGGTGTGGGGGACTAGTAACACACTGTGCTTGATCCCATTCAAAGTGATTTAAATATCTCATTAATGTAGCAATGGGTTTGTACACTGGTCCTACCCTCTTTCAACAGAGAGAAGAAAGATAGCACGAGTATCATAAGCATAAGCTTAAGCAAAGCATAAGATGACGGTATTACTAGCTAGTCTGTACTTTTCCTTGTGCCTCAAAAGATATAAACAGCAAACAAACTGTAAACACCCCAAGCCCACTGATGGTAGACCATCAGTCAGGCTCAGGAAAATTAAGGGCTCTTCTTGCACACTGCTGACTTGGAATTGTTACCAGAGAGAAACTGGTAACAAATAGGATTTGACGGGTTTGTGCTCTGGTCATCAGGTCTGTTGATTAAGAAGCTGTTATTAGTTACGCACAGTCACCCCTTCAAAAACACAAAATCCTTCAAAAGCAGCTGAAGTGATAAAATGGCGTGTGCACGTATGTCAAAGGGCAGTTTCTCCAGGCAGAAACATACCCTGAGCAGAGAAAACCTACTTTTGCTGTAAACACGCAACTACGGCAAGTGTCTATGCCTTTGAACCAGCAATTACCGTCTCTGCCCTCTCCACCCCAAAAGAAATGAAGTGCTCAGTGCTCAAAATCATGCAGGAATTGTCCCAAAGAACTTGTGTTGATTTGTAATTTTCAGGCATGAAATTATTTCCTCAGACAGAAATAGAAAGTAAAAGAGAATCTAACATAATAAAGCTGTAAAGAAAACCAGGGGTATTTTGGATGAAGCCACAATTTTGGTCTTGGCTAAGAGTCACAAACGTGAATTATATGGCAGGCAGTTGTGGATCCACTCAGTTGTCTGTCCTAGAGAAAGAAATTGTTGTCAAGTCAGTAAAAGTAACTGCTCGAGGGAAGAGGAGAACCACAACAATTTTAACTAGCACTGGTTGGCAAGTTAGTTTGCTCATGGAATGCTTCAAAGAGCCATTGAGTGTCCATCACTGCATTTCTCCCTCCCTCCGATGGGCTTATTTAATGTTTTGTTGCTTTTATGCCTGCTACTAAATCTTCAGGCACAAAGGGCACCGTTAGGATGCTAACATTTGAGCAAAAATAAGGTGGTGGGTTTTTCTTTAAAGGACTTCACTTAGACATTGAGTGGGGGATGCTTTCATACAAATAATGCTCCTGCATATAGAGAACTTGTCTCCTTGCTGCTGCAGTTTGGCACTGAAGCACTGTCATCACAGAGAACACCTTCGAAGTTATCCTTTTAAAGGCAACTGACTGGGAAGACTAGACAAAATCTGTTCTGCAGAAGAAATCAACACGATTGTTGCAGCTCCTGCTTTTATAAAGCCCAATTATTTCCCTTTTGAGTCTAGTCCTTTTGAACTTTACTTCAATAAGAGGCCTTCTTGCCTCACAGTTTGAAGTAACCACAAAGATAATCTTTAAAATCACTTTTCTGCAGCTGAGAGACACCAAATTCCCTTCTACCGGCTAGAATAACTTTATTCTAAATGCTGTGGAATTAAAGCTGATCCAATGTCCCAGCAGTGGTATTTTACAACCAACATATTCTTTTCTCAAACATTTAGGAGCAACAACAACAACAAAACATATCATGACAAAAATGTAATTAAGGCAAAATAAAAATTTTATTGAGATTCACATATATGTTCATTTCCATGTATTAGCAAGGTAAAGTCTAACAGACACGTGGAAGATATTTAAGATGGTAAGATTCAAGAGAACTGGGTTGCTTCCAGGTCTGACACAGACTTACTGTTTAAAATGTTCTTGTACCCTTAAGTCTCATTCTCCCATCTATGAAAAGGAGGCAGTACTAATTCCTTTACTTGTCCCAGTCCCAAAGAGTTTATAACCTTTATTGGGAAGACAATCTCTTACGCTATGAGCAATTCGAAGTACCAGGGGGTCTTCCAAGACTGAGCACCTGCAAACATTAAGCTAATATAAATAAGAGATTGTCATTGCAGTGACTAACTTGCTATTAATTCAGCTGAAATATTACTTAGGCTAGGAAAGCAGCTATTCCGTTGGCTGTTCTGAAGTATTAAGTGTTTTTTAGGTGTTAACGGTAACAATTGTCGTAGTTTACAGTTTGTTTGAGTGACACAAGTGTTATTCAGTTCAATTCTTACTGAGCAGTTGAAATCCAATTGAGCAAACCTTTTCATTTTCTCATTTACTTTTGAGAGATGTTTGCCTGGAGTTAACTACAAATTAAGCCAACAAGGAGTTTACAAGTGAAAAGATACCACCAAGTGTTGATAGCTTCTAATACACGATGTCTTCCAGATATAGTTTGGGGCTTCATTTCTACCTTAGACAGAGCTGAACGGGCCAGCTAGGATTTTAGTCAAAACCAGGGTGGATCAGAGACAGGTGGAAAATTACAGATTACTTAAAAGAAAATAAAGGCAACATGCAAAATCTTGAGATGCCTTAGAAACACAGACGCTCACATAACCACTGCAGAGCAGCACTGAAAAGCAGTTTCCTTGAGCAACAGCAAACCCCACCCATTCGCTCCTGTGAAGAAGTGCAAAATAATCAGACAGACATTTTCCTCACTTTTGCGAGACATCATCTCTTACAAGCTTTTGAATTGTAGCAATGCATATAGTAAGAAATGAAAAAATAATGTGTTTTTTTTTTTTTTGCAGTATCGAAAATAAAACCATTCAGAGCTCTTTTAACAGGGATGACTTCCTTGTGGTTTCAGTCAGTTCCAGTGAAGACTGAGCAGGAGGAATTTTCTGTGCCCCTTCTTTGTTCTCCAGCACGAAGCAGTGCAGGCAGATGATACACCCAGGGATGTGCACACTTATAATTTTGGATCCATTTGTCATCCTCCTGCTAGGCCATTTACTCGGTGCCTGCACCCGCTGCAGTAAATGGAGGTGTGTGCGGTGGGTGACTGCTGTAAGCAGAGCAGAGGGGGTCTAAGGGCCAGGCTGGGGCTCTGGGGACATTCCCAGTGGGTGACTTCAAAGAGGATGCTGGCTATTTCTTTTCTACTAGAGGAAGTGGGTTCACAGGATGGGTTTGAGTGCCAGCCTACAATCACCCGTGCTCTCTAAGAGAAAATGAAGAGATTGTCCTCATCAGCTGGCTTTTATGAATGCTGATATTACATTTGCTGCCAGGGTCCCTCTTATGAAGACGTTGGGACAGAAGCAACCACAGCTCAGATGCTGCCTGCTGCACATTTTTAGCTGTGGATAAACCTGACACAAATGCTTCTCCATGTGCTCAGTGAGGGAAAGGTCCTCATGGGGGTGGGATGCTGTGGAGGTGGGACCCAGCCTGCCCAGCTGGAGGCACGGCCGGCCACAGTGCCCTGTGTCAGAACATCCTTAGGCGGGGGCACAGGGAGCAAGGAAGAAACCAGACAGCTTTTCTGGTAGAAACCCGCCCGTGTTTCACCAGAAATGATGTTTTCTGGAAGACATTTTTATTTCCACAAACTGGTAGACTCTGATCTGAAAAAGAAAAAAAAAAGAGAAAAAAGCTTTCTCAGAGCCTTTTGTGTAGTTTTAACATCTCTGAATGACATCTGAAATGCAGGGCTTTTAGTTCTAGTAAGCAGATATTGTTTTGGCTAGCTCAGGAGACTGTTCTGTAACTTCATCTTTGCTACTGAACTAGATGTTCCCTGAGTGGGAGGAACTGATATCTGAATTTCAAAGCGGTTAATAGTCTTACTTGCACTTTTGCAATATTTGGAAAATTGTAATTAACCAGCTTAGCTAATTTACGTTTTTAATATTTAAATGTTGCTTGTTACACAGAAGCTGATTGCTGTAGTAGCTTCATTCTGAAAGCTCATTAGAACTGCTAAAAGGTTTAAATACACACAGCTGAAGAAATACATGCATTTTTATAAGGCAGGTATTATGGCAGTACTTTGAATTTCATTGGCCTGAACAAATACGCCAGCCTTCTGCAGGGTTTTTTATTCAAGCTCATTTGCATTTGCTTGGAAAGGTACATTGCTGGTGTTTTGAGCTAAATGCTCAAATGACATTAGCTAGCAGGATTTGTAGGTTTATGTTTTTCACTGTAATTAACCTTCTATTATGACAGAGCTGAGGAAAATCAGACAGGGGCCCTTTTGTGCTGTGTGTGATTCACGCAGGATGTAGATAAGACATGGACAGAAGGAGTGAGACTGGCATCTGGAATTTTCTTTTAAAACATACCAATATTATTTAAGTACATTACCTCTTTACTTAAGGATGTATGCTTCTTTTCCTAGGCTGGGATTAAAGGAATTCCTGTGGGATGAGAAGGCCAAGTATTACCTGCTCAGTGGAGAAGGTAATGCAGATGAAAGGGTAAGAAGCAGTGACCAGAGAGGAAGGACGTGGCAGGGACATGCTGCTTGTGCTGGGTGACGTGGCGTGACCTGACATGGGGAACGAGGACAAGCCAAAAGTCTGGAACAAAACAGCCTTTTGCTGTTTTCAGTCTTGTATTCCGGCCCTGTCCCAGTCAAACCAGGGGGTCGGATCACCCTGGCAGTTGGGCTGCTTTGCTTTCAAAAAACTCTTTACCAGCCCATGTAATAAAGCTGTTAGCTACTGTGGTAATACCATGCGCATTTTCCTTCCATTATTTTCACCCCTCTGTCATGTTTCCCCCTTTTGTGGTTATTCTTCCTGCTGTAGTAGCTCCCTTTTCCCAAAATGTAACTGATTCCTGTCCATAAATATCACACAAATGCGCAGAGTGCCAGACTGTGATTAGGAAACCATCAGTGGGCACATCTGAATGTGTAAATACCCCTTTGTTGTTAGGGCTTTTCTGTCTGTTCAGCTATTTGGGAAAAACACCCCAGAAGCCAAAAGCTATATATACATATATATGTATATGCAGAATCCTCCAGTCAGCAGATCTTATAAATGAACTGGCAGTACCCCACCAGCATGAACCATGGCATGCCTTGTTCAGCATGCTGGAGCACAGGGAAAGCCCAGCTCTCCTGGGCTCCTCACCCCCCTCCTTTCCCTGGCACTGCCAAACTCCTGCTGCTGCCCCCTCATCCTTTCCCGACCTCTCCCCAAACCTGACTTTGCCTCCTGCCCCTTGACCTCTTCCCTTCACACCTGGAATTTCTCTGGAGGCCCCAGTGCAGAGCCCAAGATAATGAAGTGCTTATGAGGGTAGGATGCTCTCTGCTGATAACTGCACACATCAGGACTTGCAGCTGCCGGTCTGATGGTCCTTCAAGTGATACAGCATAGGACTAAAAGACAGAGCTTTGCTATTTACTTCATCCCCCGGTCCCACGTCAAGCTGAAACAAAGGGATGGGAGATGTCCTGCAGGCACCACATCCTTCTGCGCCTTTCCTGCCTTTTGTCTGATATTAAAGCTTTCATACACATTCATCTGATCTTTTCTGAGACTAGTAAACTTCACCACCTGAAGCCATCAGCTTCATTTTCATAAGAAAATCCCAGAGCAATAGAAGAGGTTACTGCAAGCTCTAAGCACAACAGAGATCCCAAAATGACAGTTCCTCTTTCCAGTTCTCAAGAGAGGCAGCCAGCTGTATCACAGTCCTGTCAACCAGCTTCCTTAAGAGAAGGCAAAGGCAATTATTTTTTCCTTTCTCCTAATTTAACGTGAGAACCAAGTACCTGCTGAGAGCAGGAAGAATTTGGGAGGAAGCATCCAGCGCAGAGGCTCTGTCAAGGGAGAAGAGTGATGCTGCACGAGGCAGTGCCATAGACCCCACAGAAGATAGGAAATCTGGAATGGGATGGAAACAGCCAGGGCCCAGGCTAGCAGATCGTCTATCTCAGGAGAGCTGTACTGAAAAGAAAAGAGATTTGCAGAAGGTTTTCAAGGACTGCGGTACTGCCCTCACTCTGAAGGGATCTAGACAAACTCACTGTTGGGCTGAACCATATCCACCCTAGGTGTGCCCACTGCTGGTCAGACTTACTGGAAGGGGCTTGAAAATGTGGTGCTGGAAGGCAGGAGATGAGGAGAAATGGAGGTGCAAGAAACCTGAGCCACACATTTTGCAGGCAGGTGCTTTCTTCTGGCCAGTTTAGTTGGGAGCTTGGCTCTCCTCAGCTTGAGGTTGAGGAGACAGCCCACCACCAGACTACCCCTAGAGCTAGAAAGCAGTCAGCCTCTCTTACCTTCCAGTCCCCCGACAAGGACAGACTCCCCAGGGGTCAAGCAACTACATCATGCCGTTGCCGCTTGGCTTCCACACCTGGGAGTCCCCAGTTTCACCACTCCTTTGCATAAGTGGGTAACAAAAGCTTTCAGTCCCTCCTGCGCAGCTAAAGGGCCCATTTCTCATGCTCCTCATACCTTCTTCTTTCCTCTCCCTAGCTGGGAAGAGATGAAAAAGACAACTCTCCCTTTCCTGCAAAACACAGGGGGACTTGACACCGCCCTGTACCCTGGTTAGCCAGGTGAAGCCAGGTCAGCCATAGGCACAAATGCTGCACCCAGCTCTGGATGGCAGCCTGTTTGTGGCAGGTGGGTGGGCTGTGACCCTCAGGTCCCGTCCCTCCTCCCCAGGCTCCCCCAGGTCCCTAGCTTGTGAGACCACTGCAGAGGGCCTGCTTCTGACCAGGACCCATCTGACAAGGCATCCGAAGAGAAAGGAAGTTACCATTTGTTTATCTAAATTGCTTGTCACAGCCCCTGCAACGCTGCTGCCGGGCTTCAGCAAGCCGTCCATCATCCACACGGATCGCCAAGCTGAAACGAGGTCAGGAGAAAGTAGCGGGGCTGAGTTTTCTCTTTCCCGGCTGGCTCCCAAGGGTGCTGTTCGGCGCAGGAATGGAATACCCAGCTCCTGCTCGCTGACCACGGCACTGCGCAGGCGAAGTCACGGCCGCGTGGGGACCCTCACAAGCAATTCTGCATGTGTGCGCGGAAAGCAGACACACTTTCCTTCTCACAGTGCTCAAGTAGCATGTAATAACTGCTTAAACCAATGGCGCTTACTTGTAGTCCTAATGATCCCCTTCCTCCTCTCCTGCTCTGCTGCAAAGAAGATCAAGTTACTCATCAGGGGCTCTCAGTACTTCCCACGCCGAAACCTTTCCCACCGAAGAGCTCTCACATCTAGCCAGAGACATGCTGATACCTTCCTCCCTTTAAATTTTGGGAGGGACCAGGCAGGGGGTGAAACCTCTTGATGGGCTGCTTGGGTGAGAGTTTTACTGCAATGGAAATAGGTACCATGGGATCAAAGAGGCACAAACCTTCATAAAATAATGAAGAAAAAAAAAAGCAGCACTGCAAGAAGTATTGTTGAAAAACCCAGAGCTGCCGAGAGCCAAACTCATACTTTCCGATAGCCAAAAAGATCTAAGGACAAAGCCTTGGTCCTGCTGAAAGGGGGGATTTCCATTGATCTCAAAGGCACCAAGGTTTCAATAAAAGTTGGGTTTTTTTGATGCTTACTAACCTAAATTCCGTTTCTAAATATTCTAGAGGCACTCACAGAAGTATAAGCCAAACATGAGGAAATCTATCTCTGCCCTCAGTTTGTGACAAAGCATTACAGGAAAAGAGACCTTCATGTTAAGTAATGGAAAAAGCATAATAAAAAGGGGGATTTTCACCAAAAGCTGCGCCATAGCGTGACTACAGCCTAAAGTATGTGAAAATACCAGAATGCAGTAATCAAACCCATGGAGATCTGGGGGGAAATCTCTTTCAGAGTCTCAGTAACTGAATAAAGAAGAGAATTTAAAAACAGTATTCACTGCATCTGTTCCCTGTCACATGCCCTCCACAAACAGCCTTTTACCAAATTACAGGCATAGTTAATCTATTAAGCATAAGAAGAAAGAAACAGTAATATCATCATATTTTCCCTTCTAGATGCTAATTGCCTGTCATTTTTTTCTCATTATAAAGGTCATTTTATTGTTTGTCTTGATGCTATTGGGAGGGGCTTGGGGCTTGGCGGGGGGAATCCCAAGGCAGAGGCAAGCAAAAAGCTCTGCTTAGAGTTTTGCAGAGAGGTATTGACATCTTTTACAGGAGGGAGAGTGTGTGTGTGTGTGTGTGTGTGTCTGGAGAACATCACCTCTCACATGCAATCTGGTGCAGCCTGGCAAGCTGCGAATGCAGTGCCCACGCCTCTTCTGTGCAAATGGTGTTAATTCCTGCGGACATCCCTCACCATTAAAAGTGTGGCAGCTGATAAGCGGCTACGTTTATATGAGATAACTCGCAGTAATGCTTTCAAAATAAACTCTAGAAACCTGGACCAGCACCAAGAGCAGAGCCATTCTGTGCTTGGAGGTGGGAAGGAAAAGGTCTAACCCTACAGAATTAATTACTTGCATGGCTGTTGAATCGCAGTGTTCACTGATTTTATTGCCTTTGTGTTTCTTTTCACAAATAGCCTGTAGGTTATACATCTGAAAATACAGTCCTGCCAAACGAAGCAGGGGGAATAGTAGGAGCAGCTAGTCTCCGGCTCAGCTACCTGCCAACTGTTTGGGCAGGAGTGGCGGTATTTTTTTCTGCTGCTTTAGTTTTTATCATCACCATTGACGAGTCAAATTTGGCTAGGAGAGTGGCATGGCAGGGAAAAAAAAAGAGACAAGGTGAAAGGCAAGGGAGATGAGGGCAGGAAGGGGCAGGCTGGCGTGATGCTGAGGTGAGAGGAGGGGAGGGAGAAGCTGCCAGCCAAAAAAACATGCAACGGTGAGGATGCTTCCCACCTTCGAGACGAAAGCAGGGCCTGCTTATTTGAGAGGATGTCACAGAGAGGAGGGGTTTGGGAACGTAATTTATGAGTCCTGCTGCTAGAGATTCCTCTTTGTCATTTGCTCCTCAGTGTGTTGTGCGTACCAAACACTTCCCCCACAAAATCAGATAAGGTGCTTTAATGCTACAGAGAACAAGATACTGCACCTCCTGCTTCACCTCTGCTGCTTCAAAAAGTAACCTGGAAAGTGCGTATGTAGCATATTAATTTGTCATCTATATTTTAAAACACTGCCTGAACAAACAGTCATGTTTCATAAGGCAGGAGGGCTTCAAAATCAGAGGGCTTAAGAAGAGTGTATGATTGCTTCTTCTCAACGTACCATATAAAATTACAGTTTCATCAGCTGCAACTACACAGGTCTCAGATATAATTTCACATCTCTAAACAATTTTTCATATAACGTGGTAGTTATAGTCAATTAATAAGTTATTCAATAAATATTTTAATTGATGTTTAATTAACCCGCTGTGGAATGCAAGCATATTTGTAGCTGCTGCTAAGGGCACATTTCTAAACAGTAAAATAATGGTATTTTACAGAAATCTGGTACATAATAGTAGTGCAATTATACTCCTAGCTGCAATGTGCATAATTTGTGATCTTGTAGGTTAATTCTGCTGGGCTGCACTCCAGTATTCAGCAGTAGCAGGCAGTGAGCAGCAATATGTCCCTGAGACAGCGGCTCCCTTTTGCCTTTATGCATACTCCTTCAGCCAAGGACATGTACAATAAAACACAGCTTCACCTGAAAGGATGATCCCGAGTTGCTCAGAGAGTGCAACTGTGTGAAAGCAAATGAAAACCCCAGTCACGGCACCTGCTGAGGGCTGCAGGGCAGTTGCAGGCACAGAAGCCCAAAAATGCGATGCCAGAGCGCAGCTGCTGTCTAGCGCTGGCTGTGCCAGCATCCCCGAGCACTTGGTTTTTTTTCTTTGAAAAGGAAAGTCCCAGGAACTGTTCCTGTGCTGGGAACGACCAAAGCTGGATGGTGCAGGGCAGCCTGCTTCCTTCCTGAGGCACATGGGTTGAGCTCCCTCCTCTCTCTCAGGAGCATCAAAACCTCCTCCTGCTTCCCATGCGACTGCCTGGACCTCCGTGTTGCTCTGATGGGAGGCATGGGGCACTCTTGTCCTCCCCATGAAAGCAGATCACCTGCGTAGGAAGGAGGGATGTGGGGCTCAAGAGGGTGCGTTGTGGAGCAGCGGGGCTCCCCCATGCCAGCTCGGCTGAATAAAGAAAAGAATGGTCAGAAATAACATCTCTTCCTTCTTTGATATTGACACATTGCTTATTTGCAGTTCTGACATTTTCTGCACTCAACATTGTGCAGAAATAGCGTTCAATGATATCAAACACTGATGAAAGCGTACGAGGGGAAGAGGGAGAAGAGGGGAGGATGCTCTCTTTGAAGAGGTAGAGAATGAGAGCAGAGCATGTTCCACCAAGAAGAGTCAGTCCTCAGACAAACGGAAAGCTCTTAGAAAGCTTGGCAGTCATTCTCCAGCATCAATATTTATTATGGAGGAGCATGCCTTGCCCTAACTCGTATTAACTGGGGATGGCCAATTAAATACTGTAATAAAGACAATTCCCATTTGTTCTATATAATGAGACTGCCCATCTGTGTTGTGAACTCGGTAATAACCCCACCAAAGCTGCATGCCTGAGCAGTGAAGATCATTTCATGTTGCTTGGCTTGGGGAAAATCATGCAGGAGTCTGATTTTCAAAGGCAAGATTTTTCAAATATTTTATCACACTTCAGGTAAACATAAACTGGGGAACAAGACAGATGCACAACTGTGCTCACAATGCCGCTGCTTCATTTTTCCCCTGTGTTCTTTCTGGAGATATTAATATTTGCTGTTGGACTTTAAAATCTGTGTTTCTACCTTGTTAAAATAAATCGGTCTCAGTAGTGACTTGTGATGTAGCGGTCTGCAGTTCCCCACTCTCCCAAGCTGTGGCCAGCTATGTATTCCCAGGTGGACTGTCCGTGAACCTGAAACCCCAAAGTTATGGCCTCTCGTGATTCCATGGCCATGAAAGTGGATAATGCATGTCCTGACATCTATTGTGTTCTGCTGCAGGGAAATAAATGAGGAAAAAAAAAAAAAAAAAAAAACAAAACAATATTGGATCCATTAATTTTGAGATTGCTGTTTGAAATGGGAAACAACAAACTCTTATTGAACGTGCCTTGTGTCTTCTGATGGCTTCTGGACACCTGTGTGTCCTGCCTTCAGGTACGTGGACAGGTAATGAAGGAGGCAGAGTGGATCTGCATGATGCAAAATAGGATCAGGTGAAATTGCACAGGGTGACAAAGAGCACTGTTATGATGACAATATCCGTGCATTGCACACTGGGTATCAGCTGGTACTACACCCATTCCAAAAGATGCAGTACCTCCACCGTGGTGGGGGTGGGGCTGGGGCTCCAACAGTAAGCCTGCAGGATCTTTAGACTTTATTTGGATGTGTGCCCATCTGGGTATTCCCATGAACCAAGGCCAGACATCCCTCCCCTGGCTGCAGGGTGATTGGTAGCTCTGACAGAGCTCAGCTCCTGTTATGAAGCAGCCAGAGTGGAGGGAGCTTTGGCACAGAAAGTGGCATAGATGAAAGTCTGGTCCAGATAAGGGACTTTTTACCCCTCTGTTCCCTACAGGGCACAAGCACAGCCTGACTCCAGCCAAATGAGCCCTGCAAAGGCACTAGGCAGTTGCAGAAAACAGGACTTCCCTCCCATGTGTATGAGCCTCCAGGTGATATTCAGCAGCTCCTGTGCCAAACTGTCCTCAGAGGCTGGCAGGGTGGGGGTACCATGCAGAAAGATGCCATTGGGAGGTCCCAGGAGTGTCCCTCCCCAGTGCAGTGGGTGCTGCCTGCCATGCCACATTGGGCAAAGAAGCACCAGCATGGCCACCGAGCCGACAGCACGCCCACCACGGGCTGCTCCACAGGAGTAGTCTGGAGGTAAAGACAAGACAACTGGCCTTGCATAATAGCCCGAAGAAGAAGAAGCTCCATTGACTCTAATGTGTTTAATGTGGCACTGAATTTCACCCATTGTCCACCATGCTTGAGATACAAACAGGCTTTTCTTGAACATCCATGATTTCTTACACCACTCAATTACAAATATGTTTATTGTGGGCAATGGTAAGAAAACAAGTCTCCATTTGTAATCGAATTTCCTCCTACCCCATCTACTGTAACAGCCCAAGGTATTCATGGGCTGGGGCATGTACAGTGTGTGCTTACATCTTTGTTCTCGCAAGGCAGCAGGGCCACACCACAGCTGGTAGGACTCGTGCTATGTTGTGCCAGTAATTGTGCCTCCCAGGAAAAGCCTCTCCCACTGTCCACCAGCAACTGAAAGGACCAAGTACAACAATTACTTGTCATTTACTTCTCTGTTATAAAGTGTTTTAAACAAGAAGCTCCTCTCCTGTATTAGAAGGGGGTGGGGAAGCAGGGTATGTATTCTTTAACAGAGGGGCTATACATACATGTGGTCAAGACAGAGATATTGAAAGATTAGGAAAGCATGAAAGCACTCAGGGCTGAAAGAAAAAGAAAAGATAATTGGGGAACAGGAGGAAGTCTGGATAGAGAGATGAAAAACCAAAGCTGCTTCAGTTGGTGGAAGGACATAGAGATCATCAAGAGAAGAGAAAAATAAAATTTAATCATACACATGCTTTGTCCTTGCGGACAAGAAAAGGACGCCTGCTTTGCACACAGCTTTTTAGCTTTGGATTTATTGGTTTACTTTGTAATTGCATTTTTTAACCTACCTAGAGAATATCAAATCTGAAATTTAAAGCAAATCACCCAATTCTTTCTGAAAGGCAGCAGGCAATACTTTAACCTTGTCTTTGTCAAATTTCTGCTGTGTGTGTAGCTCTAATTAGATTCATAGCTCACATTAATATTGTGGTACCAACTGCTCAGCAGCCACATCCATATTTCTCAAACTTTCCAGCTGAAAACTATTCATAATTCAGTGTCACATATTGATTTTTAAGCCTGATGACATTTGAGCTGCCGAGAAAATGAATGGGGTTCATTTGGGGTCACATCCTTAATCCCTATGTGTAATTGGCATCTGGCTTCTGTACCTCCTTCCCTCAACTGAGAGATAAGCAATGTAACGTAGTATTGCCTACTTGCTGCTGCAGCCCAGGGAGCCAGAGAAATAGCACGTATACCTCCATAAAGGAGTTCTTATACATGCACATTCTCCAAAATCTCGACTTGCATATGTTGCACTGGGAAAAGATAGTGGGTAGGTGGAGAAAGTTTCTGGAGACGTTATGTTTCCTGGCTGCTGAAATAAGAAAGCTTGCTTGCTATACCCCCTTGCTCCACACTGGCTACAGTCAAGAAAGGCAGAGGCACAACTATGGATGAGTCTGAGCTCCCCTTGCTTCCCAGTGCACTCCATTCCCATCAGCCAGCCCTACATAAAGAAGCAGCAGGAGAATCACAGAATCACAGAATCACAGAATGGTCAGGGTCCTAAGGGACCTCTGGAGATCATGTAGTCCAACTCCACTGCCAGAGCAGGGTCACCTACAGAAAGGGGACTCCCTGCTCTCAGACGCTGTGTGCTCCACGCAGAGGGAAGCCAGCTAGGTTTGGAACTGTTACATGGTCATATCGCTTTGCAGGTTTTAGGGTTGCCGACCAATGGTGGTGGATTTCAATTTGATGCTGTGGACAGGTGCAAGGAAAAAAAGTTTTTTTTAAAAGAAGCCAAAAGCACTTGTGAACAAAAAATACCTCAATTCTGGTTATAAGTGGCTTTCATTTCCTAGATACAGCTCCATAAACCACAGTTAGGGAAGAGTGGGCAACATGTCTAAGTCACAGAGCCTCCTTTCAGTTCCCTAAACCGTATCTGTGAGCCCAAACTTGATTTTCAGACGTGGTGAGGCTTGCCTAACACTGTCTAAATTTAATCTGAGTGGCAGGTAACCTGCAACCTTGAAGATCACACACTTATTTAGTTTCCTAATGTAGTTTTCCAAATATGTCTCCTCGAGCAGTACGAAAAAGCTCCACTGAACCTCATCTTAATGAATTGCAATCACACTCAGCAATTCAAGGCTGGCTGTCCTGAGCTTGTTCTTCCCAGGGACCAGCTGCTTCTCCAAGGCCACTAGAAAGACCTTCCTCAGCAGAAGAACGCCAGGCAAAGCAGACTAAACATACTCCTCCCCTGAAAGGCTCTTTTCTTTAAGGTCAGACCAGCTAGGGAAAGCCAAACTCCTCTACTTCTTGCTGTAGGTATCTTTAAGATGAGAAATAATTTCTTAGAACTCTTAATCTCTTACTAGGGCTTGTTCTTTATATTTTTGGGCTACAATAGTCCTAAAGACCGAAATTATGCTAGGAGTACTGTGCTCGAGGCAGTGGGCGTTAAAGGTAGTCACCTACTGACAAGATTACAATTTTAGATAAAGCTAAGAAACAAGAGATGGGAAAGCATGACTAACACAAAGGAAGACGCAGAGTGAGGCTGGCATGGTTTCCATGGGCTGGCTGCGTACACAGTTTTAGGTATGTTTATAAGTATCTAAACAAATACTTAATAACACATTTCCTCAGTTCAACAAGAAGGGTGAGAAATCTGATTTAACTGTGTAAATACGCAGTCAGATACTGTGTCTAGAGAAGCAAGTGATTTCTGATGCAAGCCTTCATACACAGTTCTGAGTAATGACTGATTTTCATGTTATATAAATCTGATCCTCTAGGTATTACTCTCCGGATAAGATGTGTGATTAAATTTAATGTCAAAACTTAAATGTATTCTCAAAGCTCCTGGTTAGATAGCTGCTTACATGGTGATTTATTATGCTCATGAAGGCATGACTGCTACTGTTCTGCTGGTTGCTTTCAATGTTCTGGCTAAGGAGAAAATTAATATTTCTGCATTGCTAAAATGTTTTGCAATTCATACTTCTGGAGAGTAGCAAGCAGATAGAATCAAAAAGAGTAGATGTGGTAGACTCATGTTAACAAAGAGCAATACAGTTTTCATCTCTCGAATTTTGTCCCACAGTATTTACAAATTGTTCAAAATGAGACAACATGAACTCCCTGTGTCGGTCTTCTGCACCCTACTGAAGAGGTCTTGGTGGTCAGGACAAATAAAGCCGTGTGATACTGGGAAGTCTGCGTTCAGTGCCCTGTCAGAGCAGCTAAATGGATGCCTACACAAGCTCATTTTACCAAACTATGTCCCTGATCTTACAAATTTTACATGTATGAAAGAGGTGAGAAATGCATAACTTCTAGCAAAACAGGTGATGCTGCAAAATCAGAATGTTGGAAGGGCAGAGCTGAGATACCTATGTTTCTGCAGTAATAACTGAGTTTTCAAAGCACTTGTTATGAAGTAGAGTATAAAACAATTTCAAAACCAGCACAAAACATGGAACACAAAAGGCAAAACTCTGACAAGTGGCAAGTGTATTAGGAACTGACGTGAAGTAATTGTCATCAATGAAAAAGCTCTCTGTGCTTGATGGGTTATGTCCTTGTTTTCCCTCTAGTCATGACAGTCATGACTGTCCTCAGCATTTCTGGTGTGGGTATTTGCGAACAGGAAGAGCAGGTGGGTATGTTTCAGTCTTACAGCTTAACATAAGGAGCTAGGATGACCTCTAGCTTTGACCACAATTAGAACGTTGCCCTGGAAATACTCATCCAGAAAGGTGCAATTTCAACCCCGTTGGACAGGGAACATGTCTAGATGGTCAAAATATTCTTCAAAAGGAAGCTTTTTGAACAACCAACAACTTCTGTAAAGGAGAGGAGTCCTGTCTGCATCCAGGCATTACTCCTGATGCCATCTGAGTGGCACAAATCGCTCTTGGCAGCGCGACAGTGCGGCATAAGCTCAGTGCTCCTGAGGAGGGTTTTCCTCAAAGTCCTGCCTGCAGGGAGGTGCTTTGGGTTCTGCAAGTTTTGAATTTCCTAAGTATTTGAACAAATAAAATGTACCCTTAATATCAAATCAAAGTCAAATAAGTTGATACTTTTCTAATACCAAAAACGAAGCTCAAGGTTCTTCAGGGATGTATGCTTATGCACTTTATTAAGGTGTATTCCCTCCAGTCTCATTGTAGGTTTGAATTATTCATGAAAACATACTTCCTACATCTGTGGATATGGAAGATGACACATTTTCAAATGAAAAGTCTGCTTTGTAATGCAAACACAGTTTGTGGCAGAGAGTGCATAAGCAGTCAGGGCGCAGGTTGGCACAGGTAACAAAATCTGTTCCAGAGACTGCGACTGGCCCAGTAGAGACATTTTGCATGTCAGGCTAGAAGACCACTGGAAGAGCAGTGAAAAATGAAAAAGGTGTAGTAGAGTTGGCCTGAACTGTGGCTGGCTCAGCACTCAAGGTAGGTCATTCAATTATTACACACAAGGGTTAAAATATGAAGCAGTAGCACAGGTATTGATCTGTGCTAGTAGAGCTTCTGTTTAGCTTCTCAAGTGGGCTGTATTCGAGATCAAAAATGTGCTGTAAAACACAGATGATAAAAAGCAAGTTGTAAACAGGGATCACTGGAGCCTCTACCATGCAGTCTCCTTCCCTCCCCTACTGCCCAGTTTTTAACATCCCACCCAGGAGCCAGTGAGGCCACAGTTGTCCAGGTGTTAAGCTGTGGAAATTCTCATTTCAGGTCCCCACTGGGCTGAGGGTCACCCAGGCCCCAGGTCTCTGCCCTCAAAGGTGTTTGGCCACCAGCCTGCTCTGCAATGCATCAGCACCATAGTTGTGCCCGGTTAAAGATACTGTCAGGGTCAGACTTAGCACTTTGGGCTTCTCCAGAAACTGTGGACAGCAGGTGGGGACGTCCCTCCCCATGGGCACTGGGAGTGTCAGCTCCATCCCCATCTCTGTGCCATCCCCAGGGTGTGCCTGACAGCTTGTAATGTGGTCTAAGTGGAGCCCACTGATGTGGGGAGAGAGAATGAGAAGTAGAGATGGGACCACTCAGCCGGAGCATCTCAGGGAAGGAAGGTTGCACCCCAGCTGGAATCAGCCCCTGAAATTAGAAAGGGGTGTATTTAACCTTAGACACTGACTGCCAGGCATGCCAGGCTGATGTGTATTCATCTGAAAACAGTGACTTTTTGTATTTCAATTTTACACACATATGCAAGCACACATAGATATAACTGCAAGCTGTGCTAAGAGTAAGTTTGTACAAGGGCAAATGTAGCTTTGGGCTAGGTTTGGGGGTCTGAGCCCTTCAAGCAGCTCTTCAGATGACCTCCAACCTGCAAAGCAATAGAAAACCATGTGCTGTGCATGCACAAGTGAGCATGTGAAGGCTGAAAAAGTCGCAAAGCCACACTGAGGTTATAGTAGTTGTAATTGCAGGAGCCTGGTGGGATGCCGTGAGCATCATTCAGCTCTGCCGTAGCTGAACGTGACCCTGAGGACATTAACTTGGCATGAAGGTCCTGGCAGAGAAAGGAGTATAGTACAACCCCACAGGCACAACACTTCACCTCCCTTAATTGCATTCCCTCCTGCCTGTGCCTTTCCTTTACTATATTTTAAGCAATTTGAGGTAGAAGATGCATAGATTACTGTCAAATGGATGCATCTTTCAGACGGTATCAGTTTGAAAACATTCTTCATTCTCTCTCAAATGCCTTCTCATATCTTATTAAACGGTGAAGGGAGTTGCTCTCTCACTCAGGAGCCTGCCAGTGCATAGAGGAGTGAACTGTACCTTAACGTGTTATGAAATCCATATCTCTGCAGTGGAAGGACCACTGCCTTCATAAAATATTCATTTACCTGGCTCTGAAATCATGCTTTCCCCAGCTTTCCCAGATCTGCCCTGCAGAGCCCCTCCATGTTCAGTCTTCCTAGGCTCAGGCACCCATCCTCCGTGAATCCTTTCATCTCCCTGTCTCTCCTCTCTCACATACATGCACACTGGAAAAAAAAAAAAGTAAATTGAAAGAAGCAGTGCAAAGGCACTACAGATGATTTATGTCGGGCTGAGTGCATCAGAAGAACCCACTGAAGCAAAAAAGCTCAGGATCAGGAAGAGGTCAGCCCACTATTTCAAGCCCTGTCATTGCTCCTGGGGACACATTATGGCTGGTGACACCAGTGAAGTGTATTCATGCGTGTACCATTTTATGCAACAGGACTGGAGGCAGCAAGGCCCCTAATTCCACCTAAGCTGCCATGGGATTTGGGCACCTAACCCTCTTAAATCCTTTTGTAAACTCCAGTGTAAATGTCTTTGATGCAAAGTAAGAAAAATCTCTCCTGTCAATAGAGCACATCTGTACCGGTTCTTAGGCTGTGCCAATACTGTGAAACATAACACATCTAATTAACACCGAATGCCTCCTTCCTCAGAGCCTGGAGTGCTGCATGCCTGTCTCTGTGTATGTGAGAGAAAGGAAGGATGAGTGAAAGCACGTCTTGAATTTTGTCCTGTAAGTGCAAAAAAACTTGAAGAGAGAATTTTTTTTCATCACTAGCATTTAGAAACCCACTGTAAAAAATAAGAATACAGAACTGATGGCATACTAAGTACAGTACAGGAAGGTATTTGTGCTGCTGGATGCATCATTCACCTCCTCCTTTCATTATGTTTTTTCTGTATATATGACACAGAGGCAATATTACTTTATACTTATGAAATAGTTTAAGGACCCAAAGCAATTTTACAAGTATTACTCTGATAGCAGCTCAAGATATAGGGCAATGATCAAGCAGGGAACTGGTGACAGGGCTGCGAAAAGACTCCTCTTTCCCCTGGAAGTAGGACTGCCCTGAAACACCACCATCAGCCTTTTCCCATGCCTCAGGAATGAGATTTTTGCATGTTATTTTGAGCTCCTACCCTTTATTAAATCACCCTGGAAGAATACAGACAGCTCCACAGTTGCTTGAAGTCACAGGTTTATTTTGTTCTGCTCCATCATAAGACACAATGATCATCTGGAAGAGCCAGAAAATAATCTTGGTAGAACAAAGGAAGAAAAGCAAATATTTCTCTCAGTGACCTCAAAGACAGCAGCTATTGAACGGTGAGCCCTGAAGCAGATGAACGAGTACAGCAGTGATAGCGCTCTTAGAGGTGCCTCTATCTGCCTGAGCTACAGCAGTCACCACTAGCAACCGCTGCAGTGAAGGCTGTACATCACCCAGGACAGAGGAAAACGAGGGGGAAATGCTTGCTGATTTAAAGTAGCTAAAGACAGTGGAATACAGAACCCTATATAGATTGTATTGTTGCTACCTTACAACTTTTTTTAATGTAGGTACTCTAATTAATATTTTATAACTGCTAGGAAACAGGAGCTAATGCTTTGTGCACACTGAAAAAGAGGGATTTCAGCTCTTCCCCAGTAGCGTAAAGGCTGTGTGTTCCTAACGCTAACGGCTCGCAGCACAGCTGACCTCCGACCCGTGTGCCTGGACTCTCCTGCCCTTCTGGGAACAAAACTGGCATTTTGCAGAGCCAGCATGGCGAGGGGTCTGACACAACCGGCAGGAGCTCCCAGCCGCCAACATAAATCAGACTGCTGAAGGAGAGGGGCTGCTGATTTAGCTCAGCCCCTCTCCTCTGGCTCTCCCTGACTTTATAAATGGTGCATTTATGTCTCTGACAACAAGCCTTGGTACCAGCGAAGCGATGGACTTCCTCACATACGGCAGCGAGTGACAGCTAGCCAAGAAAGTTGATTTAATTATGGAGCCTGAAAAATATTTCTTCGAGAGATTCTCGTCCCTTTTCCCAGATCTAGGAAAGTCCGATAAATATTCAAAATTCTGGATGTTTATATTGACTAACAAAAGACATCGGCTAACTTAATGTACGCACACCCATTTTTAATTTTTCTTTTATTCTAAAAGTCATAATGAGGATGCCAGAGGATAGAATAGTCCCCTAAAAGGAATATTCCTCTAAAAGAATAAATTATATTCATGTAGAATATAAAAATATTTCTCCTTAATGACACCAGTCACATATCCTTTGATGTATACACTTATTTTTCTTTCTCAGCAGAGAATGCTGTTTAGCTTTGAGAAGAAACTAAGATACTGATTGTCTTTTAATTCAAAATCTTTACTAAAAGTATCAGCTCACCACTTTCACACATTTTGAAATAAACCCAGGACAAGACCCAACAGGGGACCTAGATTGTCTTTTCTAGCTACTCACACTTTTTTCATCCTAGTACCAGATTAATTTCATCTGTGAATCTGCCTTATCTTATTCTACTAGTCATTTAAGATTTTTTCAATCTTCCTATTCTTCTGAGGTTTAAGAGTTTCTTTTTTTTGAGGGGTCCACACTTTTAGTTTATACAAATGCGAGCAGCACTGATGGTGGTAGCAGATTCTGTGCTCTGCCCCATCACCTGGAGGAAACATTCAGCTGTTTAGATGGTGTGCATGTACTGCTTTGCATTACCTTGGAAATCATTAGTGCTATGTGACCACATCTTCTGTGGTAGAGCATAGACCCTGTTCTATTTAGTGGAAATGACATTACCTGCATAAAAAGGATTCTTAGATTAGAGTGTTAAAGCCCTTATTTTGTTGCTTTAAAAAACACCAGACTAGGTGCCCTTTCCTTCCCTTTCCCTTCCCTTTCCCTTCCCTTTCCCTTCCCCTTCCCTTCCCTCCTCTCCTTTCTTCTGAATACTGAGCTGGACATGTTGTTAAAAACTTGGGTTTCCCACTTAATTGAAGGCAATTTCTTCTGCAAATCACATACCCAGGTTGTGTAGAGGGAGGAGGGAACAACAGCACAAGTGCAAATCTAAACAAGGCAGTGGCTGCTCTAAACGAGGCAGTGGCTGCTGCTGCTTGCTGTGTTTCAGACGGGTAAGGAAAAATGACATTTCCAGTGTAGATCCTACCGCTGCCCATTCTCTAATAGGAACCGAAAGTGGAGCAAACACCAGTGCCTATGTTCTTCCAGGCTGAAAAAGAAGTCAAAGCCCCCCAAATAGGCTTTTTTTTCCCCCCAAGTCATTGAAGTCAATGGGATTTGATTACATGAAAGCCACTTCTTTGCTTCAAAATATCTAGTGACATGGCAGCTCAGATTGGCTTCATGAACAAGGTTTAATGTCAGACTACGCTGAAAAACAACTACAAAGACCTGCTCCTTATTCCAGCAAAATGACGTGGATTTGGACGTAGGTCTTGCCCGAACAAGCTCTGCAAAATAGATGTGTCGGCTGTCAGTGAGGTATATTTGGTCTGTGCAGGTTTTGCAATAGGGCTTTCTGCCCTCACATTCTCTAAGGGTACCCTTAGAGCCTGGAATTTTTGGTTATCTTGTGAGAGAAACAAGACATGCAGAGATGTGTACTTTTTTCCCTTTATCAGTGGAGACCTTTTTTAAAGCACCTTGCTACCAGCTGAGCTGATTGAAAAATTAGAGAAAGGGGAAGGGAATGATTACAAGAACATAAAGAAAGAAGTCATTTGTCTAAAAAAATGTGACCTCCTTCTAGGACCTGTGCCAGAAGATGCTTGAGGTAACCAGGTAGAATCACAGCATTACAGAATGGTTGAGGTTGGGAGGGCCTCTGGAGGCCATCTGGCCCAAGCCCTCTGCTCAAGCAGGAACATCTAGAGCAGTTTGCTCAGGGACATGTGCAGTTGGGTTTTGAATTTCTCCAAGGATGGAGACTCCACAAGCTCTATGGGCAACCTGTGCCAGTGTTTGACCACCCTCACAGTAAAAAAGTGTTTTCTTTTGTTCAGGTGGAATTTCATCTGTAATTTGTGCCTCTTGCCTCTTGCCCTGTCACTGGGCACTGCCGAGAAGAGTCTGGATCCCTTGTCTTCATTCTCTCCCATCAGTTATTTGTACACATTGATGAGATCCCCCCTGAGCCTTCTCTTCTCCACGCTGAAGAGTCCCAGCTCTCACAGCCTCTCTTCACAGGAGGGATGTTCCAGTCTATTAATCATCTTAGTGGCGTGGCTCTGGACTCAATCCAGTATATTCGTGTCTCTCTTGTACTGGGGAGCCCAGAACTGGACACAGTACTCCAGGTGTGGCCTTACCAGCACTGAGCAGAGGGGACGGATCACCTCCCTCGGCCTGCTGTTAATGCCTTTCCTAATGCAGCCCAAGGTACCATTGGCCTTTTTTGCTGTGAGGGCATATCGATGGTTCACGTTGTCTGCTAGGACCCCAATGTCCTTCTCAGCAAAGCTGCTTTCCAGCTGATCGGCCCCCAGCATATATTGGTACATGAGGTTGTTCCTCCTCAGGTGCAGGGCTTGGCATTTTCCCTTGTTGCAGAAGTAACTTTTGCATACAGTCCCTCAGATGTTTACCAACATGCACAAGGGATATACTGTAGTTATATTTCTAGAGTATTTTTCACATGCCATTGTCATCAGCAGAGTGTCATTTTCTCAGGCAATAACCTGAATCATACGTTGAGCTGGAATTATTTTTGCCTCTCCCAAAAGAGAAATTATTTTGGCTCTGCATAGCTCCTCCTTATGATGAATGCAAACAACACATACCCCTGCATTGTCAATAGCTGCCTTGTTGACAAGGTGGTAAATAGCATCACTATACCCCCAAAAGGAGATTAAAAACAAAACAGGGAGATTAGAAAACAGCTGTTGGGGTGGAAAGAGGACACTCCCAAGGCAAATATCCTTCTGCATCATGGTTCAAACCAAAATAAACCAAACTAAAAATAAAGGGAACTAAAGGGATAGTAACTGGATATAAAATGTGAGTCAGACCGTACTGAAGAACGGGACAGGTGGTGCAGCACATAGGACAAAAGGCTGTTTACCTTGTGCGGAGAGGAGCTGTGAGGGCTCTGATGGGCCCCAGAAGAGCTTCTCCCCTACATTCTTGGAAAGCACCTCCACCTGTCACCCCAGGGTGCTGTGTAGGGTAGGAGGGACAGCTTCCAGCTCCACTCACATTTTTCTGCCCCCTGGAAGCTGCTCTCTCCAGATCATAACAAGGCTGTAGAAACATAGGCAGTATGAACCTCCTCCACGCTCTCCTTATCTGCTACCCAGCCATGCCGACACAGCCCACTCCTCCCCACCGCTGCCCAGTGTGGCCTCGGCCCCTCGCCTGCCTGCCTGCTGCTGCTGGCTTTTCTGTTTTCTGGGGGCTGCTGCCATGCTGCTCCCAGCCATGGGGCAGCGGGCAGAGCTGGGTTAGCTGGAGAGGCCACCACAAACACCAGGGAGTCACACTCAGCCTGGTCCAGTCACTGTAGTGTCCCACGGGCCAAGAAATCTGTGCTTTTGGCTTACAGGTGAGGTGAGGAGAGAGATGAAGTACTGGGATGAGTAACACCTGAGAAGAACCTGTGACCAGGCATGACTTGCTCACAGAGGAGAGCACTGAAAACAGGAAGCATCTCTAAAAATGGTCGCAGTGAAACTAGAATCAATCCCTATAAAAGCCAAGGTGAAGCAGAAGAGAAACAGTTGTCTTAATTGCTTATACTGTCAATCAACATTTACAGCTGAGCACCTCATCCCTTCCCTTGGCAGAAGAAACGAGTGACCTTGTCCTCTGGTGTAGCCAGTTCACTGAGGAATTAACCTTAGTGGAGCCTCTGCCTCCCAGTTCCAGACAGCAACCAGTGACTGCCATGGGAGAGCTCATGGGTCCCAAGTCTCCAAGCAGGAGGAATACAGGCTCACGTTGTCTTTTTTACATGAAGAGACACCTTCGTTAAGTGCTCATGTGGGTATGCATTACATGAGGATAGGTTCCCAGAATAACACCAAATAAACACCAAAGTGCCATCAAACTAGTCATTAGCTTCTGGATTAAGAAGTAATATTATTCAAAAGCTACTACAAGCGTTGGTTGATTCACTGCTGAGGAAAGCTTACATTTTTGTATGGAAAGGGAGAAAGAACAAAAATATATTATGGAGACTGTCAACGTGGAATTCCTGGCTGCGCAAAGCAACATGGGGTTGTGACAAACTGGGTATTGTCCCTCCACCAGGGTCTAAGGAAACTGGTGCAAATACTGGGTTGCTCAGGGCATTTTGTGTCAATGGTTCTTCTCTATGAGTGGGCTCAGGGCACCCACAGTACTGGCCGACGCTGCCAGTGGGCTTGCACTGAAAGGAAGCTCACTCCACCCTAAACCCTCTGAAGACAAACTAATACAACCCCATTGCTTCTAGTGTTAACTTCATGATTTGAATTCATTACATGCTTGATGAATTTACTGGCTGGATAATTTGAACCCATTGATTTATCGATTCTGAGTTAATTACAGCGTTATCATTGCATTGTTCCAATTTAATTAGCTCTGTAAGTCAGCAGTGAGCCCAACAGTCAGGTTTATGTGTTTATTTGCCTGTTTGTACTTAGTAAAAAAATGCAGAAAAAGTGTGTGCTAATAGCTATTTAGAATCCCAAACACTGGGAAGGAAAACCATAACAGATGCTAGATGTTTGGCTTTTCTCCCTTAAATAACTCTCACAAGGCAGAAGGTACTGCCTTTCCCACACAGATAATGAGCCACACTGACCAAAGGATGAAATGACAAATAATTGTCAAACCACTACAACTTCACACTTTATCAAAGGGGCACTGATTTGCCTAGGTTAAGAAACAAAATACAAAATACAAAATGAGGAAGATGAAGAGGAAGAATCATCAGGAGAAAATATTCTCAGGTGAAAAGTGCACAAATCAGCGTGCTTTCAGAGAAGTACTGTCGGAAAAAAAGGATAACTGTAATTGAGACTTTTCAGGGATTTTCTTTGCTTCAGGTCTTGACAAAGGAGAGGAGGATCTGGGTACAGAAAGGGAGAGGGGCACAAGGTAAGTGACCGTAGCAAAACTATTTTAGACATGCAGCTGAGTTGTAAGAGGCCCCCGCATGGTGCTCGGCACAGGGAGAGTGTTTCCATTTCCCTGACAAAGCGCAGAAGGCCGTATCCTCCGACCTTATGCCTCTGTGCCATTTATTGCTGGCTGCTTTTGTTTACTACCGCGCCAGTGACAACTGCTTGAGCTTACTCTGCTGCCATTTGTGCAGGTCTCAGAGGAGGCTGGTGCCCTCCTCTAGCTGTTGTCACGGGAATGAAATATCGGAAAGTGAATGCCTCATATATTCCACAAACTGGGGAAGTTCATGGCACTGCTTTGATCTTTTCATTATTCCACAGAGTCATTGCCTGACTGTTCAACCCCTGCTTGACAGCTTGGATCGTTAGAAAGAAGGACATTAATGCATTTAATGTATATACACGATCAGAATGCTGACTGTTGACAAGGTCAAAGAAAAATAATTAAATGCCGTAATTAATGAAATATACTGGCCATTAAAATATGATGCCTCATTCTCTTGACAGAGACACTAACAAGAAAAAATGACCTTATTAAAAGTCTTCATGTTTGTGTAAATCAGAGGCATGGGTTTTACGGTGCTGCTGGCCACAGGTTCTAACCAGCAAAACCTCCGGGAGATGGTCGCTGCAGATCTCCACGGCCCCGGGAAGCACTGGGCGGGAGTGTCATGCTGAATTAGAGCTGGGGGACATCTCAGAAAGGTCTGTTCCAGCAGTTATCCTTGCTTTAAACCCACACCAATCCACAGCCCTCTGACTTAAAGTGCTGCAGCGCAGCTAAAACTGGCGCTGCATGTGTGTTCAGCAATGAGCAATGGTAAGAGCTGAATGTAGCTGCAGCAAAAGATGCATCAGTTCAAAGTAGCCAATAGTAAGCAGCATTATCCAGTAGATCCCAGGGCAAGAGGTCTGGGTTTCTCTATCTTAACTGACAGCAGCCTGTTTCTAGTCTTAATCCTTCCATTATTCATTCGTCCTAAGTGTCGAAGGGGGAATTCACTATTTATTTCTAGCACTATTTGAATTCTGGAGAGAGGCGATGCTATGCAATCTGTTATTCTTATTGGCAGTTGGTGCCTTCTGGTATTCTGGCCTGAAAACTGAAAGCCCATTAGAGGGTGTGTTAACACCAGAGCTACAAATAAATCTTTAAGGTTTGAAAAATATTTCTTCAGTTGTAGCAAATAACAAGATGCTGTAACGTTAGGAGGAGGTTTAACTAATTGGAACTGCTTAATGCATGCTCAGCAGCAGCTGGAATAACAGAAAGCTCTGTCTGACTGGGAACAGCAGATGTTATGAATTTCATCTGGTCAGATCGAGTGGCTGATGGGGAGGCCCTGCTGCACATCTGTGAAATAGTCACCAGATTCCACATACCAACTTTCTGAAGAAGGCATTACAGGGGGTTAGAAATAGAAGAGCACATTTTCCCCCAAACTGTTGACAATGAAACATGCAGCTCTCGGGCAGCCTTCAGAGTGGCACCAAAACCCAGTGAGTGTGTAGAAACACTTTATAAATGTCAATGGTGCACACCAATATGTTTAAAAACTGTGATTCGTGCTCCAAACATCACAATACGCAATCATAATTTTAAAGTCAGAGATTAGGCAATATTAAAATTAGAAACAAGTATGGGATTTTTATTACAGTAATTATGCCACTGCAGTTTCTGGCATGGATGACATTAATTATACTCTGTAAAAATGCCTTCTGTATCTTACATGTTCAAGAAAGACAAAGCTAGGTAGGCATAAGCCCATCGATGTTATCAAAGCCACGCAGATAATAAGGACAGGATGCGAAGAGCACTT
Source organism: Ibidorhyncha struthersii (assembly GCA_013398815.1). Lineage (NCBI taxonomy): Eukaryota > Metazoa > Chordata > Aves > Charadriiformes > Charadriidae > Ibidorhyncha > Ibidorhyncha struthersii. The sequence continues at coordinate 385,129 of VZSZ01008814.1, forward strand.
GGCATGTAGGATAGGTGGGTTACAGGTATCTGAGTATTACAGCAGCCTGTGAAAACCTCCCAACAAACATCTACGCCGAAGATGCCACAAGCATTTCTGGTTTTCCTCCAAGCAAGTGATGGGCAGAAGGACTGGTGGGCAAGTTTTGCACAGCATCCTGCCGGCGAGGGGATTTGGGCAGGGAGTAGGAAGCCTGAATTCAAGTTCTCCCATGGGTGCTCACGTGCAGCTCCCCAGTGCCAAGCCTGGGCACGTGCCCCCTCTAAAACCCAGCAGGGCTGGGCTGCTGAGCAGAGAAACGACAGACTGACAGGAGTGATTGCAAGGGTGGAAGGGGGAGAAAGGGAGTCTTGCCCCTGCAGCCACGTGCTGTGGAGTGGAATGGGGGAGGCCTGACTCCAAAGGCTTTTTATGCACTTCGTGTGTAGGAGGGAAAGCTTTGTTCTTTATTTCTCTCCATGAGCTGATTAAATTATGTTCCATGCATCTTCATTGACTGTGACCAACCACATCCAGCTGACATTCATCCACGACAGCTTGGGTGGGGTTTATGATAGATCTTCCCCCAATGTGTTGTCTTACAAGCTTCAGAGATGGTTTTGTTGCTGCAGGAGGAGGGGGAGGAGGTGAGCAAGATGCAGGCAGGAGTGGAGAGCTGACGTCAGCCAGGCTTCTGCGATCTGGCCTAAGCAACAATAAGAACTCCGGTCTTCCATTGTTTGCCAGTTTGTTGCAATCATGTTCATTCATTCCAGCATTCAGCTTTATTTCTATGAGGACCATTGACTCCAGCTTTAGATCCAGTGGCACAAGACTGCATAGCAGTCCTGTGCTCTTCTCACACAGGGAAACTGCGAGGAAAGCTTCTTTCAAACAATTTTATAACGAAAAAGCAAACAAAATTTTGCAAGCCAGGCCTTATGCTGCATTTTTGTTGGGTGGAAGACATGTAGAAGAAGCAATGTTCTCATTCCTAAATTGGTCAGAATTGGATCTTGATTTTGAAAAAAGTACCTTTCATGTTTTCCAGATATTCCTCTTCTGTTCCTGCTTTTCCGTTCTTGCTGGCTGCATGTGGGGAAGGAAACTGCACCTGCCAACAAGCACAAAACCAGCTTCTTTCATCAAGAATGTCATCTTATACCAAGTTAAAGTGCTCAGTGAACTTCAGCCTCAGTCACTCTAAGCATTAAACTACTGGGAAGCACCTTGTGGACATTTAAGATGAGTTGGATTTGGTATTGCCTACAGTTGTGTTCTGCTTTTACGGCTTTTCATGCCTTTTCCTTTGCTTTGGCTCCATGACTGGCCCTCTGCCATTAGCTTCCTGGGTCTCCTGCCCTTTTTCTCCTTCACAATAACAGAAAAGCTGGTATACGGGTGATAAAAATCCTTTAGGCTTGCAAGAAGACAAGAAAGTCACTGATGTTAACACCAAAAAACCTGCCAAGCAAAACTTTTTACGTGATCTCATACATGTGTGAAGCTGTTCAGAGGCTTGAATGTACTCAAAGCTGGTGCTCTGCAGGCTCCACACCGCTTTTCCTACCCCAGCTGTCCTGTGCTTTAATACCCTTCTGTCCTTCTCATTCCAGGATGAAAAACCAGTGAAACACAACCAACTTGCTTAAATAAAGATGCTGACATATAAAGAATACTGGTGAGCAAGCCTCACATGCATGACTTTGTGTTTCTTGTTAAATAGTCTTAATTTCTTTTTTCTTTTTTTTTTTTTTCTCCCTGGCCATTTAATCAAGCTTCCCGCTCACAATCAAGAATGATTTTTCTACACATTAGAAGATGTATTGCTGCAATCACACATCCTTCATGTATTTCTTATCCTGACTTTTCACTGCCTTTTTTTCTCCCTGACCTGTCTCCATCAGGTCTGGCTGGTGGGCCTGTTTGTTCTCTCGTTTGTATTCTGCCTTTTAGCAAGAACTCAATCCTCTTGAAGTCAAATGTTCAATTCAATGAAGTCTGAGTGCATTCCATTCACTAGGAAAAAGAAAAGAAGGACAAACATTGCAGTTGGGGCACAAGTAAAAAACGGAGGAGAGAATGGGTGTGTAAGGTGTCTGGCTGTCAAACGCAGCTCTGCATAGCATCATTCAAAATACCATGGTAAAAAAATAGAAGAGCATGAGAATTGTCCACAGATACTAACACAGCACATAGAGCCATCTACTTGCTAAAGAAACATACTGAATACCACAAGTGGCTGGCATGCTTGCACCTGCTAAATATTTTTTGGCACCGCTGCTGCCTGCCAGCTTGAGGTCAGTTTGACAAATGTGTTTATGGAGCCGCATCTCTGCCTTTGACTCTGTGGATCATTTCTCGTGCCCACGCTGTAATTACAGTGAAGCAGTGGAATTTGACAGGCTCATGGTTTGTTGACATAGTGTGAAAAGAGCAAAAAACCTTTCTTAGGAGAATGGAAATAGGGCACTGATCCTCTGCACTGATTAAATGAGTCCAATGCCAACACTTAAGCAATCCTCTGAAACAGGTTGTTGCTGTCGTTGAAAATAACTATGACATCAGGCTAAGGCTCAGCAGATGGTTGTGTCCACCGCATTGCCAGCCCCCAAGATATCATTCTGGATCAATCAGAAGGAAATACTATGTCTGTCTGAATCCAAGTCTTCTACGAACTAGAAGATAGGTGACAGTAACCCTCAGGGCTGCAGGACATTGAGGATGTGGTGGGGAGCTCAGCCCCAACACAGTCTGTAACCTTCCTGTAGGGATTAGCCCCAGTTTCTGCTCCATTCAGTTATAGCTGACACCAGCTGGAGTTCTGGGTGCTAAATATCTCCTAAAATTGTCACTAGGTCCCAAGTCAGCAAAGTTTGTGGGAATGCTGGCCTAAATGGTCAATACAAGCAAGGACATAAAGTAAAGGAAAAATGCGGGCTGAAATGGTTTGGCGTTGAGAGACCTTAAGAAAAATCAAAAGCAAACCCCCCATGGGTTGGCAAAATGAAAATCCAAAATAAAATCTAGTTAGTGTCTTGTTTTTTGAAACAGGACTCTTACATCAGCACAGGAGTGCACAGAGTGAGATGCGCTACCCCGTGTGAATAGCAGGTTGTCTGCAGGCTCGCATGGACCGACCAGGTACACATGTACTGAAGGGGGAGGGAGTGAAGGTGGTTGGCGTCTCCCCTTCTCGCATTAGCATCACTACTGCAGCCTGCACAGCCCGCCTCGGCTGCACGGTGTAGCTGTGGCCATTCAGTTACACAGCTCACCCTGTTTCTCCCTTCCCCTTCTTCCATCCACCAGCACAGCTGGATCTGTCTCCGACGAGGAGAATCAGATTCTTCTCATCTGATACGGATGTTTAATGTTGAACAACAAAATTATTTTGTTAGGCGAATAAAATACAGACGGATTCACTGATAACCAAAATCTCCCCGTTGCTGTCAGTGCACTTGAAAATGTCTGCTCTGCAATGGGAAGATGCACTTTATTTAGACTGAAGCCACAGCCTAAAAGGAAACAGTAAGCTTTTCAAATTAGTGCCGTTCTTTAAAAGCTTCTCTTTGGTAGTGTTAGAAAAAGACTTCTTCCATAAAAGGAAATTTTCTAAATTAATTCTCCAGCTGGTAGTACTTCGCTGTCCTCATAAAGATGCTGCTTACATTAAGGAAAGAGAGATTAGAACCACCACCCCTCGGCCCCACCCCCAGAATCGCTTTTATTTTGCTTGAAGAGGTGATGAAATGATTCTGGAGAAGTTCAGCCCCATGATGGACAGGGGCTGCCCTGCCAACAAGTCTCCACTCCAAGGCCAGCATATGTGCATGGACAGCACGAGCAGCTGTTTAACCACTTTAAGCTAAAATGCAGGCTGCAAGATGGGGCACATCACTCTTTCTGGCAACTAGGAAAGAATGTGGGAGTGGGGAGGATAGGGATTTAAGTCCTGGTAAAGATTGGAGCAACAAGCAAGAAGAGCTGCCATTACTGAAAAATTGCCGTTTTCTGAAAATTATTCTGGGCACTTGGCCATGTGTGCTGGTTCACCATAAAGAGAGTGAGATCACAGATTCCTAGAAAATACAGTTAAAAAGGCCTTGTTATTAAAAATCACCAGTGATTAAAGCTCCTTATTCTCCTGATGTACTCTATTGCTCTGTTGCCCTTGCAGCCCAAACATCTATGCTATATTTCCTCTACAGTAATCTCATCTTCTTGCTCCTTCTTCACCTAAAGTTCACCTATGGGTGGGGGGAGGAAGTCAAACCCCGCCTTCTTTATGATGTTCTTTTACATATTTGAAGACTGCAGCCTACAGTTCTTTCCGATTTTTCTTCTCTGGATTATGCAGTCACAGTTCTTTCAAATTTTGTTAGGGGTTGTATTTTCTAAGATATCTTTGTTGCTTTCCTTTAGGCTCCCTCCATCTCTCTTCCTGGGTGGTACACAACACAGTACTCCAGTGAAGTGGAACAACTGTATTAGCTGTTTTACATTAAAAAACTCCCGTTTAAGCATCCTCACCTGATGATTGCTTTTTTCTCATCAGTATAGCACTTATTTCAGTTTGTGATGCATTATCAACCCCCTCATGTGTTTTTCAGCAGAGCTGATGCCTACATATTCATTTCCTGTCCTAAACAGATTGTTCCTAAGCCTATGACCTCACTGAACTCCACACTGGTTATTTAAGACTATTCCTCCAAGCTGATCCCTTGAAATTGCACTCATCTTGCCAGAGCAGTTACAGTTCCTTCCAGGCTCTCATCACCTGAAGAATGAACATACAGTCCATTCCATCACCCAGATCACATGGGCAAGTACTGAGGGCCAGCAGAGCCAGGATGGACCCTTGCCAGATCTCACACAGTGTAGTCTTCAGTTAGACAGTAAACCAATGGTGACTACCATCTGACTTGCCCTTTCTAAGGTGTTCTGATGCTTGTCTTTCTTACATATCTTCATCTGGATAGTATTTCACTGGCCTGTGATATAATATCATGTCAAAGGTCTTACTAACACCAAGACACATGATTAAATTTTTCTGGTGGTGCTTTTGATGGACAGGACAAAAATGTTTTCCTGGAAGCACCTGAACACTATACGAGAGCTACTAAAGGAGCCAAGCACTAACAGATGACAGAGAAGAGCAAGAGTACATTATTTCTTTGACTAGCCAAACCAGGTAGCTCACATGAGGTAAGGTAATTGCCTCTTCTGTGTACTTCAGTTCCTCTCCTCTGCAGAATTTCATTAATGTGAAATATTAAAGCTCTCACTGACTGTCAACTTGGAGCTCTTTGCAAGAGAGAGGGGTTTCCACTATATATTTATGTGGTCACTCTTGTCAGCTGAGGTCTTTGAATACTATTGTAATACCAAGAATAAAGCAAAAAATGTTGGGTTTGGTTCTCCCAACTGCTTTGACTTGAAATTTATTGTGTTTAAAGAGGATCAGGCCATTTCTTTTCTCTAAACCCATCCCTCAAGGCCCAGAGAAACGCCCAACAAAAGCAAGTCCTGGATTGTAATTTCAAAGAATGGTCTGAACATCTGATATGTTTCTACTTAATAGAAAGACTCTTTCTAAAGCACACAGAACTTCTTCAAAGGTCATCCATCAGGCCCAGATTTTAGGTCATAACCCAGCAGTCAGATAGAGAGTCATAAGGACAATCAGACCAAGGAAAAGAAATACCTTTGCTCAAGTGGGTGCACCCTCTCCTGCTTCTGCAGGAGAACTTTATTCCTGATTTCAGGTTGATCTGCAATGGCAGATGAAGCAAGGACACCGAGAGTATCCCTGAAAGTTTCAGCAGAAAGAGATGAAAGGGATGTGAATCAGCTCCTAAGCAGCTGCAGTTTACAGTATGGCTTAACAGTGTGACCCTAGGTCAATGGCAGTTTCCCATAACATGCTGGGCTGTGGGCTCCAGTGGTTTAGGAGCTGACTCACGAGCCTTCCCGTCACCCCTGTGTTGGGGACACAACTCCCTGAAGAAAGATGAGGCAAACAGTGATCAATCTCAACCTGCCACCATGGTGTGTCAACACCTCTGAATCATCCAGCGAGCTGCGCTTGCTCTCCCCAAACACTTCTGATGCAGGAGGATGACTTTATCCACACATTTGCCAGGGACGGGGCACTTTGCACCCGTCAGGAGTTGCCCAGTACAGGAGGCCTCTTCCAGGACACCCATGCTAAGCCCCAATGTGCATTTCTGGTGGGAGGGCTGGTGGGGCCTCAGGGGCACTGGCCTTACCAAGGCAGCTGAGGTTGGCCGTTCTGCAACCCTGGTAAAAAGCTGCCTGAGCTCTGTCCTGAATTATACAAAATTCTCCAGGAGTTTATATAACTATGCTCACACTGCCCAGCCATGTGCGTGATGGCATGCAGTAAAAATATCTGTGTTCAAGACTTTACTCTTTATTAAACAGGCAATGCTTGCCTGTCCTGGGTCACCACTGTAGAACTTACACCTGCCAAAGCCTCCAGGCAGTGGGATGCCACGAGTGTAGAAGCACAGTCTAGCATTCAGTTTTAAAAAAGCAACATGCTTAGCCTCACTAGCTGTGAGGTGGAAGCCAAAAACTCTTTCTATAAATTGCCACAAAAGCATAGATAAGCCAGGGGGATCGCCCAACATCCTGGCGCCTGCAGTCCTCTTCTGCTCTCCATCCCTTTCCCTGTTCACTGCCGCAGTCACTTTTGCACGATGGAAAAGGATACTGAAAAACTCACCCCTAGCTTCTGAGTTCAGCCTGCCCCAGCCACTATTCAAAAAGGTCCAGAGTACAGGTATGGTTTCAGAAACACATGGCAGTGCACAAAAAAAAATGAGTTCAAAAGGTCCGAACACCCGGGTTTCCCAGAAGGAGCAGGGGTGAGCAATGCTCCAGCTCCCGTGGGACTCATCCAACAATCTCTCCCTGTATTGCCAGCTGAATGAGAAGCACCAAAAACCATCTAGGAAACTAGTGCCTTTAAAGGCAGTCACTTGTTATCTGAGCTCCTGCAGCACACCATTACTCCAGCCAGAGGGACAAGTGCCCAGCTATTTGCCGCTTCCCAGTCTCAGACCTTTTATGTGAAGAACAGTTTGCATCAAGCCAGTGCTACTAAGGCTTCCTCATACTGGGAGGACGGAGAAGGGGGAGAAAGGGAGGAAAGGAAAAATCCTAGTTCCAGGTTGTAGCAAAAGGCTGCCCGAATGTAACAGGGGGCTAGGGTGAGGAAGGCAATTCTCATTTTAACCAAATTATATTTGGATCCTTACCTTGTCCTCTTTTCCTTTTCCTTTTCCTTTTCCTTTTCCTTTTCCTTTTCCTTTTCCTTTTCCTTTTCCCTCTCCTTTTCCTTTTCCCTCTCCTTTTCCTTTTCCTTTTCCTTTTCTTTTTCCTATTCCTTTTCCTTTTCCTTTTCCCTCTCCTTTTCCTTTTCCCTCTCCTTTTCCTTTTCCTTTTCCTTTTCCTTTTCCTTTTCCTTTTCCTTTTCCTTTTCCTTTTCCTTTTCCTTTTCCTTTTCCTTTTCCTTTTCCTTTTCCCTCTTCTTCTAATTATTATTATTATTTTTAATATCTCCAGTAGAAGGAGGAATTTGTCTATTATTAATTCTGTCTTTATTGTTATGCAGGATAATGGATTTTTAGACAGTGCCAGGAAGATTTGGTCATGATGAAGACCACATCTCTTCCAATGTTTAAGACAGTGATTTGGGTGCAAGGCTACAGAATAACAATGCTACAAAGTAACGATGGACAGTCATTTCCAACTCCCTTGCTTCTCACTCAGGATTGTATTAATCAGAATAATTACATGTATTAAGATGTATAGCTTTGCTATGGAAGAAAGGGATGCTGCACACCTCCAGAATAGGTTTTGTGTAACTTCCATGCATGGGGAGGCAATGCGTGCCATATCCAGCTCAACCCTGCACTTAGCGCAGGTCCAATTACAGACCTTCTGTGTTATCATCTTACATTTGTAGGCTTTTGTGACACGAAATAATGAAGGAAAATCAGTCCAAAACTGAATAGCTACCATCCTCTTTGCATAAAACCGAGTGGGAAAATGTAAATCTATTCTCTCACATAGTATAACTTGGCTAAGCTTACAAAGAAATGAAAAGCAATGTATCCAGTATCCAGAGCAAGCCTTTTCAGGAGGACACCTTTCATTGGTAATCCTTCTCCCCATACAAACTGCCTTACTTCTCCCTTACATGCTTTCTGTCTCCTCACACCTGTTATTTTCAAGGTTAGGATAATGGAGTGCACATCCCCAAGGAACCATCAAAATGGGTGCGGAGTATTTTTCTTGCCGGGAAGAATGAGCTCAGCTCAGACAGATTGTTTACACAGACAGACCTCCCAAAACACTCGTAGTCTGCATTAGGTTTACTCGTAGTCTACAGGTTTATCCGATCATACAAGTGATTTCATCTTACTCTAATACATCAGCTTAACAGAACACATCCTTCGCAGATCCCTTCTGAGAGTATGCACCAGTGCTCCACAGATATCATGGGTAACGATGCTAGTGATGGTCAGCAAGGCAGGCATTTGCATTCTGCCCCAGTTTTAAGTAACAGAGGCCTATTTTCAAGATGAGTCAACTCATTTTATGCCAAGAACAGTTGGCAGCAGTGCTACTAAAGCATGTATGTTGCCACATTGTGTTCAGTCATTTTAGTTTTGCAATCATAGAGCCAAACAACAGGATGTGGGTTAATGCACCTTTGATTAAAGCTCGGGCTAGTTTTTGCTATTAATGAGCATCCGTGCTTATTGGCTATCCATGAATGCAGTGACTTGGGAAGAGAGCTCAGATGATTTTAGCAAAATATCTGACATCGACTATCAGTCCTTCTAGCAAATTTCTGCGGAGTTCAATAGCAATGGTGTGGATAAAGGCATTGGGGTGGAATTAGTAGCCTATTCACTTCCCTGAAACAGCCTCATACTTGTATTATACCTGAGCACAGAGGAAGTATCCAAACTAAGGACAATAATAAACTAGTATGGTTTTATTGTAACAGTAAAGAACAGTAGTAGGTCCTGTCACCTTTCATCTCCAAAGGTCTTTATGTAGACTGGGCCCTGAACTGCCTCCTCACTGAAGTTGGGAGTTTTGCTGAAAAAGCAGTAAGGGAGAGATCATGAACCAAATTATTTTCACAATGCAGTTGCTACTGGAGCAAATGTGGTTGTTAAAACATGACGGTTCGAACAGTTTGCAACACCTTTTTTTTTGAAAAAAAAATTGAGAGGGGAAATATCATTTATCCAGTTGCTTGTGCTTCTTCCTGGGCATCCAGACCTGGACACTGCTGGAGGCAGAAAGGGGCTAGATGGACCCTTGGCAGGGACCTGTTGTCCCTTCCTGCCCTTATGGTAGGACTGGTTCTGCAGTGGTCTGCCTCATGTCCCTCACTGCTAAATCATAGTGCTAACCAGAATAGTTGACCATTATTGACTGCGAAAATTGTTGCTCTCAATAACAGGGCTTTTTCTGGGCAGGCACAATACTTATTGCACACACAGACATAAACTTGTACTTCTCTACTCAAGAGGCTGTTCACTTTCTAGTCTGCACAAAGGGTCATTTCACCTGGCTGAAACCTCACATATGAATCACTGGAACTGAGGCTGATTAGCTTCAGCAGAAAAAAAAACCCACTTCTGTAAAGAAGCTGCAGCCAGTGCTTTGACACAGTCTGTATTAATGAGCTAAATAAAAGTTTCCTAGATTTGACCTTGTTTTGTTTTTATGACTCTAGGAGAAACGGGTTTGCTTCCCTGTCTCAAAATGGCTTGAGTCAGTCTTAACCTTGCCTTGACACCACTTCTATCTATGTACTTGCCTGAGTATAGGCAGAATGGTCAGAAGTTGCTGTGATTCAGTTTTGGTTATTCCCTGCTACAAATCAGATGCTCAAGGCTGTGCTAAACGCGTAGGGAAGGAGAGGGCCTTCTGGCACCTCTTTGATTTGGGGGAAGGGTGGGGGTGCTGTTGTTGGCTTTTTGTTTGCATTTTTTGTTGGTTTTGTGTTGTGGGTTTTTTTTAATCCTGTTTACATTTCTTTCTCCACCATTTTCCCCCGAATGATAGCACAGGGAAATGTGAGAACTAGGTGCCAGTTTGCCTTTTAGTCAGCCAAACAGGAACAGGAGAATTATCTCCTGTACAGGTGCTCTTCGCTCCAGGGGCATTCGAATGCCACCTCTGTAGCAGTCCCAGCTAATGCCAACCTGACAACAATAGGTGAAATATAGAGTATCCCTCAGCGCCACACATCACATTGGTACAGGAATGCCATTAAGCAGCCTGGTGTGAGTTACATTTCATTGATAATGAAATCAGCCTGATAAATTTCCTCTGAGAATGAAGCAGCAATAAGCAGAAGCATCCCCTCTTCTGCCCAAAATTTACTGAAATTATGCAAAGAACTCATCTCTTTGAAATATGAAAGAAACTCCATGTCCTTTTCAGCAGGACAAACTCAATTAGACAGAAAAAATGGAACAGCTGCTTTTTCAAAGAGACAGATGACCTTATGGTGTAATTTTCACACTCAGTCGATCAAAGCTTGTGGTGTGATTCATTGACCATGAGAATGAAACTAGACGAGAGACATTGTTAAAAGGTCATTCCCTCCTATGGATACAAGAGGCTCAAGTGAAATATTACAAGAGCACATGCCCCTCCTTCAAGAGACATTGGCCACACCTCCACCTGCAGTCAAGCAAGAGAAGATAAAAAAAGCAACCATTGGGCAATAATACCCAACACCGTGCACAAACACTAATGTTTTGCCCATGCCCCTGTGGTCAGTGATAGAGCTTTCCTGCCCCTGAGATTTTGCTAGGAAGATGGGACCTGGCCAAGGAGAATTTGTGTGTTGATTACAATGGACAGGCTCGTTGTGAAGGAGGATAGAGAACAGCTGAACAGAGATGACAGCTACAGCTTACAAGAGCAGGTGTTGGGATTTAGCTTCAACTGTTACCATTAGCCTAGTTTAAGCCAATATTCCCAAGCCTGGGCACCTATAAACACAATAAAGGAATGAAAGCCCCTATGGATGAATGTGCAAATAAAAGCCAGAAAGCTTTTTCAGTATTTAATACCTCTTGCTTCTTCACTGCAGGCAGCATGGGTAGGACCAGAACATCTCCTTCCCCTACAGCTTTGTCTTTGGTTCCAGGAGGGGAATTTTATCCCTCCTGACCAGGGAGCACAAGGAGGCAGTGTTTTTAGGTACTGTCTCCAAGAGGGAAGGTGATCCCACTCATACCTTCTCATCAGTTAAGACAATGCAGTGACAAGCAGACCACCATTTGCCACTAGGAGAAATGACTTGAGAAAGAGGAGCTCCTTAGAAATCACATTGGAGCGAGACAGTTGGTCTGAGATAATGACCTGAAGAGCAGAAGGAACCCTCCGCCACGCACTGTGCACATACATGGAGGGACTTATGGCTTGGAGCTGAGAGACTATGGGGAGGGACAGACCAACATTTCACGTGGGAATATGTTGCACCACTGATGGCGGTGACCCTTTTTTGAGAGAAGTCCCACGCTGCACCTGGCAGCATGACGTTAGCACATGGTTAGGTGTTGGCCACATTTCTGGTTATCTAATCAACGCTGAAAAGCTGGCTGCCCTCTGCAATGCTGAGTAAACAGGTGGCTAACTGTGAGCAGAGCTGCTCAGCTCCTGCATTCACCTACAGGAAACGGATGGGCCAAAAGATCCTAATCCTCTGCTCTATTGTTGTGCCTTGTTTGCATCTTTCTTCAGCCCATGTTGGGTCACTGCTCTTAATGGGCTGTTGAGAAACCTCCCTCCGCAGTCTCCGTCCTGTGCCTTATGAGTCCCTTTCACAACTTCCAGTCAGGCATGTAAACACCCCTGCTATTAATAAACCATCTGCTGGGCTAGAGAGAGGCTTTTACTGAAACTTTTTCTTTTTACAAAACCCACTGGTTTGGGTACACACATACACTTAATGATTTTGATTTTATCAAATTATTTTGGTTTAGAAACTAAAACTGTAACACAGTTGCTCATCTAAACACTCGTCAACTTCTTTCATTTTTACAGTTTTTGAGGGGGAAAAAAGTTGTTTTCATTTTTTGAGTAAAATAGCATTTAATTAACAAACGTATATTTAAAAATACAGAAATGGTAGTTCAAAACTCAAATTAACCACAGTTCTTTTCCAGCTTTCTGGAACTGTTTCCCAGCTGTACTGGTTATCCGTGCAGCTCTTCCTCCCCTGGCTCTAAACTGCCTCTGCAAGTCCAGTGCAAAATGCATGCAACCAGGAAGGCAGACAGTTTCTCCAGCCACAGTACTCATATATTACCCTTGTTTGATTCATCTGGAATTACCTTTGTTTGACTCTCCTACAAGTCTGTTGACTTTGACTGAATAGAGATTTACATAATTTCCTCATGGGAATTTTGAAAGCTGATAGCACATTGCCCTGAGAGTGTTATTTCCCTGTTTTATTTCCACAGCAGAATAAACCTGAATACGCTACTGCATATTGCAGCACCTGATATTATTTTCTATTTATTTTTGAATCAGGCAAAAATCTCATAATAAAAGATGTATCTACAATCGTTACTTGACAATGGTAAAAAAAAAGAAAGAACAGCCGGATCCCCATCTCCTTTTCTTATCTCCCTCAAAGATTAAAGAAATATTAATCAAGCTATTTGACAAGATCTTCCCCTTCTGTACAGTGCCAGGAAAATGCAAGTGAGTGCATATGTGGCTAGACACAGAGGCACACCTATGACAGGCTGCAGTCTTAGTACAAGACTTGTAACATTAATGATCCTTTCTGCTCCCAGATGACCTAATGCTCTGCATTATAAATGGTGCTCATTATAGCCCACATGAATGCCAGAAGTTGGGATCAGCAGCTTCATGAGAGGACAAAGATGCAGAAAGACTAAATTATAGAATCATAGAATCATTTAGGTTGGAAAAGACCTTTAAGATCATCAGGTCCAACTGTAAACCTAACAGTGCCAAGTCCACCACTAAACCATGTCCCTAAATGCCACATCTACATGTCTTTTAAATACCTCCAGGGGTGGTGACTCAACTACTTCCCTGGGTAGCCTGTTCCAATGCTTGACAACCCTTTCCGTGAAGAATTTTTTTCCTAATATCCATCTTAAACATCCCTTGGTGCAACTTGACGACATTTCCTCTTGTCCTATCACCTGTTACTTGGGAGAAGAGACCAACCCTCACCTCGCTACAACCTCCTTTCAGGTAGTTGTAGAGAGTGAGAAAGTCTCCCCTCGGCCTCCTGATTTCTTGTTTTGTGAAGCCAGATAACAGAGCAGCCATGGACCTGATCAACCTGGTGAATGCTCTCCAGTCATGGCTTACATGGCCTCGGGCAAAGAAAGTGAAGTTTCTGTTTCTGAAAATCTTGTTTAAAGTCCTTTTGAAGTATCTCCATTTAGTAAATAACAACATGGAGTGGGAAGCACTTCTGTAGGTGCACGAACACAAGGGAAGGAGCTTACCATTAGGTATCTGTGTTTTTCAGCTCTTGGCCCTTTTCCCATCCGTACATCAGGAATAGAAGACTTTACCTCACAGCCAGGGTGCCAAGCTGCCTTGTGCAAGAATTAAGAAGATCCAGTGCTGCACTAAGTGTTGTAGGAACTTACACACCTGAAGGTACTCATAAAATTTGGGCCAGTAAATGGCAGGGTAAACCCCTTTCCTACATCCCTCTCCATAATCTTTAAAGTCTGTGTAATCAGCAGCCTGTAAACATTGCAGTTTTCCTCCTATGACCAATCTTGCCTGATATTTGTCATTTCACGCCAGGGGTCCTGGCTTTTTGCTCGTGTCTTAAGGAAATTAACCGGTAGGAGTTTGGCATACATTTTCATGGGGAAAAAAGTTACCAAATTCATGAAGGCCTGTTTTACACTGCTACTGTGGGAGGCAAGCCCTGGCAGGTGAAGCCCAGCATTTGCATAACACAGTGGTCATCATTAAGATCCACAGAACATGCACAATTATACCTTTTCCTACCCTTTTCCACAAAGAGCTCAGTGGACTGTGGTAGTGCCAGTATCATGTTTCATTTATTTTCCAATGCATTCTGCCTTCGGTGGAACCCAAGATATGTAAAATGCTGTACTAGCAATTTCAATATTTTCTTAATTGATACATTCCCTTAGAGTAATTCTGCACCACTGGAGCAGATCAAAGAAGATTGGCTTTCACTCTCAATCCTGCAGCAGAGCCAGCAGCATCCTAATTCCAAGCAACACAGAAAGATTTCTTAAACACCATCATTTGCATTTTCCTGAGTGCTCAGCTATCAGTACACGCTGTTCCCTTCACTCTCTTTCCCCCGTTCCCTCATGAACCGTTCCATTGTCCTTTTGCTTCATCTGCTCTATTCCACCTGTTAATAGTCGTCTTTCTATTTTTATTTATTTATTTATCATATTGTGCTGTTGCTTTTTTTCTTTCCTTCCTGCATGCAAAGCCCTTTTTTTCTATATGCTGTTCTCGTCCTGGGTTGTTCTTTCGTAACCTCTCCCTCCTTCCCATGTAGCGCTCTCCTTTTTACTCCCCTGCTCTTCTCATATTCATTTTCAATCCCTGTTATTCTTTCCATTTGAGTGTGGAAAAGGAGGATTATGGTGGTGACTCTGTAGCCTTGTACAAACACCTGAAGGCACCGTGAAAACTGGAGCCCCTTTGTGCCACAGCCTTGCAAACATGTAGGTACACAGTCCCAGGGCATTTGCAGTCCTTTCCCCAGGGAAGAATTTCAAAGGCCTGAAGGGGATGTAAACACTTGCTTCACACTGACTGTTCTCTTGAAAATCACAGGCTAAACACACAAAGGGCTGGAGGGGTGACCTGACTTGCTCAGACACAGACTGCAGTTGTGGAACAAGGGATAGGAATAAATTGCTCATCTCCCCGTCTGGTACATTAATAGTAGGATCGGAAAAAGACAGCAACTGCATCAGGTTTTTTTTCCCCTTATGAAAAATGAACGAAGAAAATGAAGCAGCATTTGCAATTAGCCTCACAATACGTGCAACAGTCTGGATTTTTAAATAAGAAAACAGCCTACATTTCCCCCCCTCCTTTCAGCTGGTGGTTTAACTTCAGGCAATCCTAAACCAAAATCCCTCGGAGGCTGACAACAGGCTTTGAAGTGGCCTGCAGTATCCTATCTTCCCCTTGCAACAGAACACTTTGGTCTGACTGCCTATTGCACTAGAGATTATAGTTTAAGGCCTTTATAATTAGTAATGCCCCAAAGCAACCGTATTTCTAAGACCCCAGCCACAGCATGTCAGCTCCTAAATACCCGTCTCCCAGGCACAGGCAGTGCCAGGGGGATATCTGTGCTGTTCTCCAGACACTCGGGTCCTTAGTTGTGGCTTTTTCTTGCAGGTGCTGGATGTGGGCAAAACACGCTATATTTCCTGCAAACTCTGCAGAAGTCTGCAAAAAATAGTGTCATTTCACACAGGAGCCAAAGCCGCTCAGGGAGCAGCCCTGAGTAACTGTCCTCGTGCTCTTTGCGGCATGAAAATCTGGGCAGCGATTAACACTTCTCTTCTAGTGTATTTTTATTGTTAATGAGCCATATTAATTTCTGGTGCGGTTCCCTAAAAAGAAGATTTGGACTGACTGGGTCCAGCCACAAGGCTATGACTCTTGATCACAGAATTCCAGAATGGTCAGGGTTGGAATGGACCCCTGGAGATCATCTTGTCCAACCCCCAAGTTGATCTCTCTGAGCATGTTTTCAGCACAGCGGGGCTGCCTTTGAATTCCCCTCTGCCTTTCCTTTCTGCTAGCACAAACGGCGAGGACGCAGACCTGTGCGGCTGAATCATATTTGTGTATTTTCTCAGGCAGCTCCTGAACCCTGGAGCCTGCTCAGAACAGAAATGTCAGGCGCAGCGGGACTGAGTCTGGCATGTGGGTGGGTTTACTCAGGCATGGAAATCAAATCTGGGCCTAGGAATCAACACTTGGTGGTAACGGGACGGGGCTCAGCCTGCAGCTAGAGCTGCAGTTCGACCTGCCCCGGGTGGCACAGCACTGATGGGAATACATGGAACTCCCTCTCCTGAGTTCCACCCCCCCC